>JAFFST010053767.1:3129-34385 GCA_022414735.1 Noturus placidus | reverse complement strand
ATAACTCAACACACAGACATTAATGTCTAAACCGCTGGCAACAAAAGTGAGTACACCCCTAAGTGGAAAAAGTCCAAATTCGGCCCAGTTAGTCATTTTCCCTCCCCATTTATATACCCGTATTTTCCGCACTATAAGGCGCACCCAAAAGCCTTACGTTTTCTCAGAAATCGGCCGTGCGCCTAATACTCCTTATGTGCGCCTTATGTGTGGACTGAGTTCCAAAATCTGTAAACATGTTGTGCGACTTTGGTTGGCGTAACAACCGTATAACACGGTGCGCCTTATGTATTGGTCATGTACAGAAATAGACCCCGTAATTGAGACTGTGCCTTATAGTGCGGAAAATACGGTACTCGTTTTTTCCCCTTAAGTCTATTCACTAATGTTAATAAATGTAAGGTTTTGAAAACAATAATTTGGTGACAGTATGTATGTTTAGTTTGAGCATTTATCATTTTAGTTAGTATTATATTTGAAGGCATAAATTATCCATTTGAAGGAATATTGCATTGTATTTTATGAGGAAAAGACTCATGATATCCAGGAACATTTAATATTCTGATAAATTTCACAGTTAAGTCATTGTGATGGCCGTTTTGATTGCTGCCTCGATTAATTTCACTCATTCCTTTTGGAATTGTGGTTTCTATCCAACTCGGCGGATTGTCACAGTCTAAATTTAAGCACTTGCTTATATGCCGTGTAAGCTTATACCCGTCTTGGTACTGGCTAAATACGTTTACTGTTTAGCTTCCTTTCTAAAAGAGCCTTTCAGGACATCCAATTCTCACACAAAAGTTTGTGTGATGGCTTTGCGATGCTTTCGGGTCAAATGCTGACATCCAATCCTACACTGTGCCTTACACAGGTTACTATGGCAACCCTCTGAACAAATACATTCGTCACTATGAGGGACTGTCCTACGACGCAGACTTGGTGCACGACAGACTTCAGAGAGCCAAGCGAGCCATCTCACATGAGGACCACTTCCTTCACCTGGAGTTCCACGCTCATGGAAGGTTTGTTTTCCTTATAATGTTCCACACAGAGTCCTGCAAGTAGCCCTATACGACCCTGAAACCGGAATGGTTTACCTTCATTACCTACATTTCTTAGTTTCAATGCAAAGCTGTGATTTTGGAGATCAGACAGCCCTGAGAAGAATTAAACAAATCTTCAGCAAGCGTTTTAATCACCTTGCAGTAAGGGAATAGTTTGTGTTTTCTTCCCAGACCTACTGATTTATTATTCCCCTTAATGATTAATGTAATTAATGAGCTCTTAGTTTAAGGAATCTTTTTTTTTTTAGTTGGCATTGAATGTGTGGAAATCAGACTCCTACAATTTTCTCTAAGAGCGTTTTCTGAAAGCACTTTCTCAGGTGTCATGAGTCAGGTCCTCCAGTCACCAGTCCTGAGCCAGAACGTGATCTTAGCGCTCATCAAAGGACAAAACAGGAGAGGGAGACATAGTAAATCACCGTCTTGTAAAAGGTCATCTTTGACATGGGAACTTCCTTTTGCATGAGGCTGGATTTCTAACCCCGGTCATGTTATATTTTGTAGTTAACACCATGTTGATATTTGTGGTGAAGGATGACAAACTCTAATATATCTATTGGGACTTTCTTCCCAGGCATTTTAACTTAAGGATGAGGAGAGACACAAGACTGTTCTCAGAGGACTTTAAGCTAGACGTGTCAGGAGAAGAAATGCCCTATGACACCTCTCATATCTACACAGGAGAGCTCTACGGTGAGAGGCATTAGGGTCTAGGTCCTTTGTAAATGATAAAGTATACTCTGCAGCATTTTATTATGGTTAAAGTAAGTACAGTAGTACCTCGACCTACGAGCAGCTCCATCTACGAGATTTTCGACCTACGAGATGGAACTCGGAGCAAATTTCTGCTCGAACAACGAGCTGAGGTTCGAGCTACGAGATGGGAAAATTTCGAAGATTGAAGATTTTGAATTTACAGTAGATATGTAATCGTATTATATGCAATCGTAGGGTGTCCTTGGGCATGACACTGAACCCTAAGTTGCCCCCGATGGCAAGTTAGCACCTTGCATCGCAGCTCTGCTACCATTGGTGTGTGAATGGGTGAATGAGACACAGTGTAAAGCGCTTTGGATAAAAGCGCTATATAAGTGCGCCATTTACCATTCATTTTGGCTGTCTATGATTCATAATTATTTATAATATAAAGTAGAATATGTAAAGAAAGTGCAATTTTAGTTAATGTTACGTAAGATAAATGTTTAGTGCAATACGTAAAGTACGGTATCGTAACTGTGCGATTCAAGTTTACCGCCGTCTCCATGCCGCCCTCCCTCCCTCCTCCTGCTCAGCCTTCGCTACCGTAGCTGATACAGTATCCATACGTAAGTACCCACAGAATTACCTGTTCAATGTCTATTTTCTTCTTTTATGATTACAGTACAGTACAGGTATTTAAACTGCATTAATTACACATAGGTTTGTATGGGAAAACATGCTTTTTATATGTAGTACAGTGTTTTGGGGGAATTTTAAAGGGTTGGAACCAATTAAATTTTTTTCCTTTATTTTAAATGGGAATAATTCGATCGATTTACGAGATGATCGACGAACGAGCTAGGTTATGGAACGAATTAATCTCGTAGGTCGAGGTACTACTGTATTCTGTTTGAATTTCAAGCCATTAAGAGCACAAGTGAATGGAAGATTTTTGACAGGATGCTTTAGTCATCTGCAGAGTTTCTAATCCGGCAGTCTGTTAATCTGTTCTCACCTTCAGGCGAGCAGGGCAGCGTAACTCACGGCTCTGTCGTCGATGGGAAGTTTGAGGGATTTATTAATACTCAACATGGGACTTATTATGTGGAGCCTGTTGAGCGCTACCTGGGGGACAAAAATGTCCCATTCCACTCCGTCATCTACCATGAAGATGACATTGGTGAGTATTATTTCACTGTTTCCATTAAAACACTCGTCAATATTAGCCAGAGTGGCTATTATTATATATTTCTCACTTGACGTGCTTTTTAGATTATCCTCATAAGTACGGGCCTCAGGGTGGCTGTGCAGACCACTCGGTGTTTCAGAGGATGAAGAAATATCAGGCCTCTGCAGTGGAAGAGTCTGTCAAGGTCAGTCAGGCTGTTATCTTAATTTCTGATAATTTCATTGGTATTAACTAAGCACTCAGTCAGTATGTTTACATGGACAACAATATTCCGATTTTAACCCGATTAAGAAACTAGCATGTAAACAGCGATGTCTGATGACCTTAATTCGACTAAAGTCATACTCGAAGGAAACGCATCAAATTAAGACATGGAGTATTTCTGTTTTAGTCGCATTATCGAAGTGCATTAGAGACAGTACACACTATAAACGTCATGTGGGAGTTTTCAGTGCATTGTGCGACAGGACACGTACACACACCGCAGTGCTCAACCGTTTTACGGCAAGCAAGTGAGCATCCGTCCAAGACCGCGTACATAGGAGAAATGCATGTATTTTAGCTACTATACAGTAGTTAAGTATGCGGTTTGGGACGCAGCCCGTGGCTTTAAGCAGTCGTCTAGTTGCATGTACAGCATGACAAATAATTTACTGCACTTGAAGCTTTCATAAAATTCAAATTTAAACAGCCAAAACTGTATACGGTACCATAACGAAGACCAAGTGTATGTCGATACGTGAAATTATAGAGGAACGGTGTGGGGATGTAATGACGTGTGCCGTTAATCGATCCATGTTCTATAACATGTAAAACGGGAACGTGAATATTCTAAAAGCGACTCATGTAAACACCTTAATCACAATGTTGTCTTATTCAGAATAAGGTCAGTAATTTGATTACTGCTGTCTATGTAAAAGTAGTGAAAAAAACGCTCTGATGAACACTTATCTACCATGTAGTAAGCGCACTCATTTTCCTTATTACAATAATTAACTGTTTAGGTTTGTTTTTTTAAGTTGATGCAAATCTTTTTATTTATGCCTTCTATGCACTTATTTAGTCTAGTTTAGTTAGATTTATTGATTTATGCAGCACCTTTAAAACAACAGCTGTTGAAACCAAAGTGATGTACAAGAAATATAAAACACCTCCAGTTAAAACACTGGGCATTTTTGTTACAGTGGGTTTTATTTAAATTTTTCTATAGGCTGCTTTTCATAACACTTTGGTTGGTTGAATATCTCCAATGACACTAGTCAATGTATAAAGGTTTCGGATTTTCGTTCTTACAGGACGCAGAAGTGGGATCGGAAAAGGAGTCCTCTGATAACCATGTGTTAGAAAGGAAAAAGAGGATGGCACAGGTGGAAAAAAATACCTGCCAGCTCTTCATCCAGACTGACCACCTCTTCTACAAATACTACAAAACAAGAGAGGCCGTCATTACTCAGGTAAGAACTGTTCAAATTCAAGACCCTATTCGTAACACGTACATATTTTGCATGCGTCGATATTGTGTTTTTTCTTCTTTACAAAAACTTATGTACATTTATAACACTACTTGTTACTTTACCCTGGCTTTAAATGACAAAAAAAAAATACTAAACACTGCTGTGAGTGGGTTTCTAATACAGCTGTTGAGGGAGTGATGGTAAATTCGACATCTTTTTCTCTTCTGTAATCCATCTCTATGTAGTTTTTTTTTTCCTCTCTTAGAAATTCATGGAAAGAAAATACAGGCTTTTTTTTCACTGTTTGAGCAAATGGTAATTTAAAAAGGATATTTGCTCTGGTCTCCCATATCCCTCGATAGAGGTTTACCCTGCTATACTTTACCTAATCCCAGAAATGGATGTATATGCATGATCACAATCCATTATAGCTGATGTAACATGATTGAAGTGACGTGCAGGTCTTTTAGATGTGTTTTTTTTTTAATGTCTTGAATATGGTATTAACAAGTATTACATTTGAAGTGCTGATACCTGCAGATACCCAGTGTATACCTCTGGGATCATTTATCCAGTCACATGGCGTCTTGGCTCACAGACCTCTGAGGATGGATAAAGGACTGCCATCTCCCACTCAGCCTAGCGTAGGCAGAGCTTCTTGTCTAACCAGCAAGTACATAGATTTAACATAACACCATGGAGACTGGCTTGTGGTCGCTACTATGATAAGCATCTGCTAGGGACTTTTTGTGGGAACAAGCAACAATTAGCTTGACTTTGGGGGCTCCAGAATGGTGCAACAGAAAATCATTCGCTTGTCGTCGCGAGTTCAAATCCCAGCTATCTGCGGCCCGGGAGTCAGGAGAGCCAAACTGGCTATGGAAGGGTGGAAGGGATTGCATTAATTTAATTTAATTTAATTTATCAATTTGTATAGCGCTTTTTACAATGGTACATTGTCTCAAAGCAGCTTTACAGAAATATCATTTTTACATTTACAAGCGACTTACTAATGAGACACACTCACACACCAATGGTAGCAGAGCTGCCATGCAAGGTGCTAGCTTGCCATCGGGGGCAACTTAGGGTTCAGTGTCTTGCCCAAGGACACTTCGGCATGGGATCACCCGGGCCGGGATTCGAACCGCCAACCCCACGGTTGGTGGATTAGTGGACAACCCGCTCTACCGACTGAGCCACCGCCGCCGCATTACTGTCCCCACTTAGTGCATTACTGTCGCCACTTAGTGTCTGTGAGCTCATGTATGCAGATGAGAAAGATGGCGTTTTCTTCTGCGTGAGTAAAACCGCCGTGTGACGCAGCATGAGCGGCATGGATGGAGCACACGTTTGCCCTACCCTTCCCAGTTAAGGAAAGTTAGCTAGTGGGTTGGAATTACGCATAGCCTTTCAAAGTATACTCTATTTGACATGTACTCGTACACAGGCGGTCAACGCATGCGCGTTACAGCTACTTGCACTATCCCTCCTGGCCTACAAGAGTCAGTACAGAGCAGTAAAGCAGGTCTTCTGTCGTGAAGGACGACAATGAAGAAGAATAACAACACGAAGAACAATTGAATTTAAGAATTAGCACCCATCTACAAATCCTTATACTCGTTAAGGCTAGAATTATACAAATGCGGGTACTTTCTAACCTGCACTTGTTTCCGACTCTTCCGCTTAATGTTTTTTCTTCAACTACTTTGATAATCAACGGCCCTGAGTCACTGTCGCCACCTTGTGGAAGAAGTAAACAGTGCAAATGAATGAAATGTGCATGTGCAACCTGCGCATACGAATTACACGCCGTTAGAAAAATGAGGCAATGCGCGTACTGTACACATGTACTCTGCTGATGATGAAATTTGCGTCACACGCTATTTCTAGCCTATGCGTAAAAAGTGAAGCATACTTTCTGCTGTTGGATGAAAAGACAATCCCCATAAGAAACACAAACCGTCATCCCGGTACTCGACATCTCTTGATTACTACAACTAATTGTTGGCCATGCTGCGATGGCGTGTCTGGTCTTCAACCAATCAAGACGCACACATTTACGCCCCTCTTCATCTCACTTTTGGTGGCTGTCTGGTTGTGTCAAGTTCAACTCTTTTGATGCTTCCCATAGAGTAGCCAGTGGAAATTCTCTCTCCTTTATCTGGACTCGCTTGTATTTTGATCACTTTGATCCGCTAGTTTGTACGATGCCTCGTAACAGCACCAAGTGTTACAGTTCAAAGACTCGAAGAAATACCCGCATATGTGTGTGAAATAAACATACACTTTTTTTTTCAATGTAGTTTTAATTTTTTTTTTAATTAATTTGTATAGCGCTTTTTACAATGGACATTGTCTCAAAGCAGCTTTACAGAAATATCATTTTTACATTTACAAGCGACTTACTAATGAGACCACATTCACACACCAATGGTAGCAGAGCTGCATGCAAGGTGCTAGCTTGCCATTGGGGGCAACTTAGGGTTCAGTGTCTTGCCCAAGGACACTTCGGCATGGGATCACCCGGGCCGGGATTCGAACTGCCAACCCCACGGTTAGTGGATTAGTGGACAACCCGCTCTACCGACTGAGCCACAGCCGCCCCGGTTCTAAAATTGTGCTATTATCTTCTCAGATTTCCAGCCATGTCAAGGCGATTGATGCAATCTACCAAGGTACAGATTTCCTGGGTATCCGCAACATTAGTTTCATGGTGAAGAGAATAAGGGTGAGTTCAGTGTAGTTTTTGTTGGGTTTTTTTTGCCTAAATATATAAGCTAAACAGGATAAAAAAAATGTGTCCACTCCATATTTAAAGTCAGTTTTCATAACCAGGTTATAGAAATTTTATGAACAAAACCACGTATCGTTCTTATCGTCGAACCTGCACGATGTTATGGACGTCTAAATTCTTCTTAGATCAACACGACCAGTGACGAGCGGGACAGGTCCAACCCTTTCCGTTTCGCTAATATCGGTGTGGAGAAGTTTCTGGAGCTGAATTCCGAGCAGAACCACGATGATTATTGCCTAGCGTATGTCTTCACTGACAGAGATTTTGACGATGGTGTGTTGGGACTGGCCTGGGTGGGAGCACCCTCAGGTACACGCATGCAAAGCTGTCTAATTGTTCATAACAATATCGTTCAAAAGTTCGGAATATGATACTGGAACTCGGGATGGGCGATATGACAAAAATACATGGTTTTTACAAAACACAATATCGTAATGATCTGTAGGTTTGCTCACAAACGGCCAGCAATACAATAGTGTTGCCTTAAGAAAAAATACATTTATTTATTTATTTATTGTTGACATGCAAACATATTTTTAAAAAAGAAATAAAAATGTAACTGCGAAAGACATTTATTTTTTATTTTTACGATTTGCTTCCTGTCCGTTTAAAAAAATTATAATAAAGATTTCACAGTATCCACAATATCTCAGAAAGGTGTGGTTTAAAAAAAAAAAAGCCCGATGTATAATCATATCTCCCAATCCTAACTGGTACTATATAAATTGTAGGCTTTCAAAAAGACACTTTTTTTTTTCTGATTAATATTGTGTTAAGAAGCTATGCCCACATTTTGTGTGTATGAGCGTGTTTATTTAGAAACCTAGTCGTCGTCGTCCCCCCAGTTGCATTGCATGTCCTTTTGACCAGTATTCTGATGATCTCGCACCTCTCAGGGAGCTCTGGTGGTATCTGTGAAAAGAGTAAGCTGTATTCCGATGGGAAGAGGAAGTCACTGAACACCGGGATTATAACCGTGCAGAACTACGCATCTCACGTGCCTCCAAAGGTCTCCCATATCACCTTCGCCCACGAAGTGGGACACAACTTCGGCTCTCCAGTAGGTTTGGGCTACGCCTGGGATTAGATAATCAAACCAATTTGGGCAAAGTGGGATTTTTCATCTTTAATGCTGTGTTGATTTTTCAGTTTTCGAATAAAGCCGCTTTAATATTCTCTTGTATTGCCGTTAATGAGGTTGCTGCCAGTGCTGTATATTTTCTCGGTTGCAGATACGAACGTTATAGCTTAAGCATCATAATGCTCTCTTTATGAATCAGTCTTTTGACACCATTCCCTGCTTATTTTTCACTCTGGCCATCTACTCAGCCAGCAACCTACACTCAAACATTATTTATGGTTAATCCTCATTGCATAACAAAATGCCAAGGTTAAGAAAAAAATTACCAGTCGTAAACAGTTGATTTTACACGAAAGTCGAAATTGAACAGAGAAATTTGTCATTGTCTACTGCTGGAAAAATGGAGTTCAGCTTTCAGTATAATTAATTAATCAATTTGTATAGCGCTTTTTACAATGGACATTGTCTCAAAGCAGCTTTACAGAAATATCAAACAACCCGCTCTACCGACTGAGCCACAGCCAGGGCTGTATGACTTGGGTAGTTCAGGAGAATGTACACATGAACTGTGCCAAGTAAGCAACAAAGCACATCAGCTAAAGCCTTAGGTTGCCAGGGTTTCTCATTTTAATTCCAGCCTACAAAATTAACCATGAACCCACCTGGTATACATAACCTAGTGAATGTCGGATGCTGCCTGTGCTGACCAGCACGTTCTGTACATGTTGCCCCTGCTGTTTGAACTTTGACCCTGTCCTTCTAGTTTTGGAAACGTAACAGACTTCATATTTGTTCCATAACTATAATTTTTTTCATTCCATTGTATTATTAGCACGATTCCGGCTCTGAATGCACTCCAGGCGAGTCAAAGAGCCAGGATAAGAAGGAGAAAGGCAACTACATAATGTATGCTAGAGCCACATCTGGAGACAAGCTAAACAACAACAAGTTCTCGGTGTGCAGTATTCGCAACATCAGCCAAGTCCTGGAGAAGAAAAGGGGCAGCTGCTTTGTGGGTAGGTCTTGAACTTTGTAGTGTTCTCAATCACAGATTTTGGTAGCGCGAGGTGAACAGGGCTGGACTAGTTTTCACACTTACTGTTATACTGCATGTCAAATGTCGTTTAATAAAGCTGTTTTCACCGGCAGTATGACAGCATCATTATTCAAAAAGATCTCCTCCATCTTCAGTTCGGGAAGACGTTTTTGGAATTAACTAGAAATGTAGCTTTTTAAATTTATTTAGTTGTTTTTATAATCAGACTACTGGATGCCATTTAAGATACTACCGGTCAAAAGTTTGGAGACGCTTGACTGAAATGTTTCTCATGATCTTAAAAATCTTTTGATCTGAAGGTGTATGAGTAAATGTTTGAAAGCGGTGTTGTAGAGAAAAATATAATCATGCCGACATGTTCATTTCTTTCATTAGAAAACTTTTTTTTTTTTTTTACGGATAACTTGGAGTGAAATAAGTGTCCAGCGTAGGTGGGAACTCCTTTTAATACTGTTTTAAAAGCATCTCAGGGAAATTGCTCAAGAAATTTGTTGAGAAAATGCCAAGAATTCATTTCTTGAAATTCAAGGTAAAAAGGTGTCTACTTTTAAGTTGATGAAATTTTCAATTATTTTTATTTATTTTGGATTTTTTTTTATCACAACATAATTCCCGTAGCTCCATTTCTGTTACTCCAGAGTTTTGATGACTTTATTATTATTATTATTATTATTATTATTATTATTATTATTATTATTATTATAAAATGTGTGTGCGCACTGGGGGATAAAAATAAAGAATGAGTGTGTCTAAACTTTTGACAAATCTTCTCCAGTAAGATTTTCAAGTGCAGGGCTTTCAAGGCTCGACAAAGATTTTTAACAGATCGTCTGCTCTCCTTGTGTGTGCACGTTTGTGTCCGCGTGTGTTCATACACACTACAACAGAGTCTGGCCAACCGATCTGCGGTAACGGCCTGGTAGAGCCAGGAGAGGAGTGTGATTGTGGGTACAATGACCAGTGCAAAGATCAGTGCTGTTATGACGCTAACCAGCCAGACAACAAGAAGTGCAAACTCAAACCTAACAAAGTCTGCAGGTACGCTCTGTGTTTTCGTACTTCTTTAAAGATTACGAACGTACATACCTGTACCGTGATGTCACCATATGATATAATCTAATAACCCTCCTATGACGGTTTGGGGGGGGGGGGGGGGGTATATCCATTATGTGATGGGTAAAAATGATTTCCACAGTTTAAATACACGCAAAAGCAACAAAGAGCAGCTTAAAACAGTAAACCTTTATTATAGCTTGTCCGAGACAAGCCATAAGAAGAAATATTTGCATATAAGTTCATGATCCTTAATGAGGAAAGTCAAAACATTTCAAAGAAAAAGAGAGATTAAGAATAGGAAGGGTTAAAGAAAATGTATTGAAATTCTCTAGATTGTACTGAGGGTGTTTTTGTGTGCGTGTGTGCTACAGCAATCCTACGATCTGCTCTGAACTGTAACGCTTCGTCCACAGTCCCAGCCAAGGTCCATGTTGCACCTCCGAGTGTGTGTACAAGACCCGGAACGAGAAGTGTCGTGAGGAGTCAGAGTGCGCCCATCAGGGCATGTGTAACGGAGCGTCAGCCCAATGCCCCACCTCTGAGCCCAAAGCTAACTTCACTGCCTGCCATGGAGAAACTCAAGTCTGCCTTAATGGGGTAATGACATGATGTTGGCATGTGGAAGTGTTGACAGGTGGATTGTAAAAGCTGAGCACTGAGTATCAGGAATCTAAGGTGAAAATCTACAGTATTTTGATTTTTTTTTTCTGTACAGGGTTGTTCTGGCTCTATCTGTGAGAAATATGGGCTGGAGGTGTGTACCTGTGCTAGTGGGGACGGAAAGGATGAGACCGAGCTCTGCCATGTTTGCTGCATGGAGAAAAGTCAGTACGCGTAGTTTATTTATTTTTATTTTGTATTATTTCACACTCTAGCCTCTGAGTAACTTGCTTATGCATGAAAACGTGATGTATCGTTGGTGTTAACCCTCTTACCCCTTAGTTCCCACAGAATTATGTCCCAAAACCCTATGTTCCCCATAGAAACAACATGCCAACCCTGAGTTCCCCGGGCCAAAATTGGCGCCAAAATCAACATTTTAATTTGAACATTTTTAGGCCTTGAAACAATTTATAATCATGTATTTGTGCAATATTACTTTGAAAATGAAGCAGTTCAGTGTTTTTACTCCACTTAGAGCACAATTCTTAACTAGAGAAATTACGAAAAAGCCTTATAATCATTTAAAAGTACCATATGAGCATCAGCGTGGTCAATGCCTTTGAATAAATGCATTTAGCATCAACATTCACGCTTGGATCATCTTCATCCTAATGACGGTGTAATGACGTAATAATGTCATGACGTCATCACCCTTCCGGGTCAAAAAATAATAATTAAATAAGTAAGGAATCCTAGCAGAGTAATGCCGGTATACCGGCCTTACGGGGATAACGTTTACACAGTAAAGCCGCTATATCGGCTTTACGGGTATTTGGCATAGACGACCAAGCCGGTATATCGTCCTTACGGGAATAGGTCAAAGACGGGCAAGCCGGTTTTTCGAACTTACGGGGTTAGTGGGTTAAATCTTGCTTTTTTTCTGGAGTCCGTTTCATGCGTATCAATTACAACACACGCACACGATGTTCTAACGCAGCTCAGCGGTAGTCATGTGATGCCATGCTTGAGAGTAGATAATGCAGTGCCATCATCCTGTGAGTCGCTCCATGTCCTCTCTTCCTCCCACAGTGAACCCCAGCACATGCAGCAGTACAGGCTCTGAGCGCCTGGCCCAATTCTTCAACAGGAAGGTGACCACGCTGCAGGCTGGCTCTCCCTGCAACGACTTCAAAGGCTACTGCGACGTGTTCATGAAGTGCAGGCTGGTGGATGCCGACGGGCCGCTGGCCAGACTGAAGAAGGCCATCTTCAACCCTGAGCTCTATGAGAACATTGCTGAATGGATAGTGGCAAGTGTCTTGACTTTCATTTGGAACGCCATTATTCGGATAGCACAACTAGCGTTCTGCACAATATAGTAGTAATAATATTGGATATTTCTTTCAGATCAAAGTTTTACTACAATGTTGTAAGCTATAAAATATTTATTTTATACTTAGTATCTGGAATAATCTGGAAGTGTGTATTCTAATATTGGCCAGATTTTCATATTGTATTTATGGCTTTGTGTTAATGTGTATTTTTGGATATCTGCAGATTTACTGGTGGGCGGTGCTGCTGATGGGTATTGCCTTGATTATGCTCATGGCTGGATTCATCAAGATTTGCAGTGTGCACACACCCAGTAGTAACCCCAAACTACCACCACCTAAACCTCTTCCAGGTAATTAAAACCAAGCAGCATTCAATCACCTCCTCACATCTGTGTACCTTATTGATTTCAGATGTCCATTCCCGTAAAATGCAATAGTCTTATCTTTTTTTTATATCTCACTTGTACAAATAACCTGCAAAATATGTAAAACACGGTTTTAAAAAATGGTTTAAGACATGACCTCAGGACTAAAATATTATGTGATTGAGAAAATCCAGTTGGAAACGTGACTTCCAGTCCAGAACAGTTTGTGCTTGGGTGGGGTTCCCATTAGTCATTTCATATACACTCTACTCTTTGTGAACATGTGCAGGAATGGAGGGGGGAGGGGGGAGGCTCAAGGAGTAAACAACAACAAATGTCCAACCAACCTACTTAACTGCTAGAGAGCTAGAAAAGAAAATGAAGTAGTCTTACCTAATGCACCTTCAATGGCTCGTGAAGTGTGATTTGTTGACTTTTTTTTTTTTTTTTTTTTTTTTGTACAGTTGTAGAATAATTACAACTTGGTATCAAATGTTATCAATATTGGTATCAAATGTTATCAATGAATAAATAAATATATATATATATATATATACACACACACACACTCGACGGAAATGTTTGAGTAAAGGTTTGAAATCCTGTATTGTAGACAAAAATATAATCGTGCCAACATATTCATTTCCTTCATTAGAATACTAACATTTTATTTCCAAATAAATCTTTATTTAAACCAGGGGTCGGCAACCTGTACCACTCAAAGAGCCATTTGGACCCGTTTCCCACAGTAAAGAAAACACTGGGAGCCACAAAACCCTTTTGACATTTGAAATGAAATAACACTGCATATAACGTTTTTTTTTTTTGCCTTTATACTATGTATAAACAAACTATAATGTGTTGCATTTATGAAATCAATGAACGACTGCAGAGAAAACAAAATTACATTTCTGCATGCAACAAAACATTTTGAGCTCCGAAAAAATGACGTTGGGTTGAAGGTTACTTTCAAGTAAAATATTCAAACTCAAACAAAACTCGCATATGTACTTGAATTTGCAGACTTTATCCACTTGTTGAAGTGATTTTTACTCAGATCAACCTTCCGCATCAGTTCCGAAACGGCTTTTTTCCTCTCATCTCCATCACGATATTTCATTTTTTAACACGTTTTATTTAGATGTTACAAGATCACCATAATCTTCAAATTTAGAATTACATTTTAAAAGCGATCAAACTAAAATAAAATACATTTTAATTAAATACTCATTAATTATTTTCAAAAGCCACAGGGAGCCAGTCATGGATCCTCCGGAAACAGTGCGCATGCGCCATGCATGCGCGCTGCATTTGCTCGGCTCCGAAGCGGACTTGACTGACAGTTCTAAACACGTGGACTTTTGTTTACATTTGGAGTCATGTGTTTAGCTGTCACGTGCCCCAAGTGCTCGCAGCTGTTAGTAATCTAACGCAATGATACAGCGTGTATTTATACCACGCAACTGCGAGCTCTCGGGGCGGAATATTGAATGAATGGCTTCGTATTTGTCTACGCGGGTAATTAGATAACTTTCATAGTCTTGTCCAGGTTCATGTCTCGTTCATGTTAAGTCTCGTGTTTTTGGTTCGTCTGTGTTAGCGGTGTTTAAAACTGGTTTCTCCGCTACCAGTTTTGCATCGTAGGTTAGATTTCCCGTATCCTGTTTTTGGTATGTTTACCCACTCTGCTTGTGACCTCGACCTCGTCTTTTGCCTAGCCCTGTGTATGTTGTTTGCTGATCGCCTGGCCCTCGCCTGTCTCTGGATTACCTCTGTTGGATTTACGTTTGGGATTACACTGTTTGTAAATAAAGCACGGTTCGCACTGCAATTGCGTCCTGCCTCATTCTCCGCCGTCACGAGACGTGACCGAGCCGCATCAGAGGGATGAAAGAGCCGCATGCGGCTCCGGAGCCGCGGGTTGCCGACCCCGATTTAAACGGACGAATCGGAGCGTAAAGCGTCCAATAAGTGTCCTGTGTCGGTGTGAACTCCTTTAATTCTGTTTAAAAAGCATCTCGGGGAAATTCCTCAAGAAATCAGAAAATGCCAAGAATACGTTTCTGGAAATTCTATATGAAAAAGGACGTCTACTCTGAAGATGATAAAATATCAAAATATTTTGATTCATTTTGGATTTTTTATGACGACATAATTCCCATTAGTTGCATTCGTGTTACTCCAGAGTGTTGATGACTTTATTATTATTCTGAAATGTGGGGGAAAATAATAAATGTGTCTAAACTTTTGACTGAATTTGTGTGTGTGTATAATATGCTCTTTTTTTCTTAGTAATTGGACTGTTTTACTGGTACCATGAATTGAAACAGTTTAATTCAAACCTAACTAGTTTAAAAATATCCATCCATCTTCAACCACTTACTCCTTTTTCAGGGTCACGGGGAACCTGGAGCCTATCCCAGGAGGCATAGGGCACAAGGCGGGGTACACCCTGGACAGAGTGCCAGTCCATCACAGGGCACAATCACATGCACACACATTCATACACTACGGACACTTTAGACACGCCCATCAGCCTAACATGCATGTCTTTGGAATGGGGGAGGAAACCGGAGTACCCGGAGGAAACCCCCGACACACGGGGAGAACATGCAAACTCTACACACACATGACCCTGGCGGGACTCGAACCCCGGACCCTGGAGGTGTGAGGCGGACGTGCTAACCACTAAGCCACCGTGCGCCCTAGTTTAAAAATATATATATATATTAAAAAAAAAAAAAAAACATTATTTTAGGGCTGCAACAACTAATCGTTAATGATCGTTAATTAAAATTAACCCAGTCCGGCTTAGGTTCTCTTTCATAGCCTTCAATTTGCACAATGTTTGAAGGACAACATTGGGAAGAATGTGAAATTTTTCTGGGCGAGAAAAATAACCTTTTTTTTTTTTTTTTTTTTTGATTCCGATTAATCTGAGAAATAATCGACAGATTAATCGATTATCAAAAATAATTTCGTTTCAGCCCTGTGTTCTTTTGAAAAGTGAATATCTGGAGCGGAAAACAAAACCGTATAATTTCACCACAGACCTTACGTGCGTTTTCTCCGTGGGACTCCCGGCAGGCTCAGAGACATATCCGCTCGGAAGGTGTGCGAGTATTTTTGAAAGTTTTATGTCATGTAAAACAAAAAAAAGGCTTAGTGGTTAGCATGTTTTCCCCGCACCTCCAGGGTTTGGGAGTTCGAATCCCGCCTCCACCCTGCGTGTGCGGAGTTTGCATGTTCTCCCCATGCTTTGGGGTTTTCCTCTAGGTATACCAGTTTCCTCCCCCAGTCTAAAGACATGTATTATAAGTCGATTGGCATCTCTAAATTGTCTGTAGTGTGTGAATGGGTGTGTGAGTATATGTGATTGTGCCCTGTCCTGTGATGGGTTGGCACCCCGTCCAGGGTGTACCCCGCCTTGTGCCCCGAGTCCCGTGGGATGGGCTCAAGGCTCCCCACGACCCTGTGTAGGATAAGCAGTATGGCAAACGGATGGATTATGTTCATAAAAGAAATCTATTTTGAGGGGGTCTGTGGAATTATTTTATAATTGGAGGGGTCTACAAAAATCTATTTTTCACCCAAAAAAATCCAAATTTAGCCAGCGTATCTGCACATTTTATTTCATGTGGAATTTAATTTAATACAAGCTGTCTGTGGCCTTGATCCACAGGTACTCTAAAGAGGAGACGAGCCCAACATGCTAGCCAGCAGCAGCAACAGCAGCAGCAGCAGCATCATCACCATCATCACCACAACCAGAACCAGCACCCTCATGCACATGGCCATCAGAACCAGCGTCCGTCCCAGCGCCAGCCTCAGCCCCCACGCCACCTCCGCCAGCCGCGCGACAATTACCAGATGGGCCAGATGAGACGCTGAGAGCCCCGATGTACCCCATTGCACCACTACCACACCCTGCCAGTGCCTGCCTACATTGGGATAACGGTCACTACAGTCACTACAATCACTACACCACACTGCTTCACAGCCAGATGCAGAGGATTGTAATCTCAGCTCGTCGGGAAAACACTAAATCACTTCCAGCTGTCAAGAATTCTAATATTCTTACCCATGTGCTGTTCTCCAACTCCAGTTCGGTTTAATCAGGACTTGTGGCGTATGGCCGTAGAACAAGGTGTTACTCCAAAGAGTCCAACTGGACCAGCACATGAAATCCTCACTACACTCAGTTTTTCACTGCATCAAACCAGGACCGATTTTAACAGCTTCACACTATAAAATGTGCAGTAGGTGACAAACAAAAGCAGGTTTGTTTTTTTTTTTTTGTTTTTTTTGTTGGTTTTTTTTGTTTTTGGTTTTGGTTTTTTTAAAGCAGCCTTTGTCAAAAGTCACACACTAAAACAGGAATCGTTTACAATAACACGTCCAGCTCTCTCTCTCTCTCTCTCTCTCTCTCCATAGAGGATATCTGGGCTAGTCCGTTATGCTTCCGTTCATTCCAGTCTTTATACTGAGCCACTCGAACATAGCAAAGAACATCTCTGGTCCGTTTAGCAGAAGTGAGCTCAAACCACGTGGACATTTTGGGTCTCTCTTTGTCAAATCTCAGCACAGGAAGACAATGAAAACATCCTTTACTTCATTCCCTTGAGGAAAAAAAACAGCAGACAAAAATCAAGACTTTTCCTTTTCTGAGGTTTATATATATATATATATATATGTATGCATGTATGTGTGTGTATATATATATATATATATATATATATATATATATATATATATATATATATATATACACTCGCACACACCCCGTTCACATTCCCTTCACAGTTGGTTAAATGAAAAGTGCCAAGGTTTAAGAGACCAGGCGTTGCTTCAGCATCCACTGTCATTTCAGTTGTGTTTCTCTTTCAAACAGTCAATTAACACGTTTCGAGATGAAACCATCTATTTATTCTCATGATCAAGCAAAAGATCCAGGCTGTTATTTTCTCCATGCAGCAAATGCATACTGCACCGTTGTACAGATTACAACTGTATAGAGAGAACAGATTTGTATTATTACGCGAGAAATATTTCTTCTTACTGCTCAGAACCGAAATAACGTCGTCGCTTTGATCAATATTTCTCAGGACTTGGACAGAAATCAAGGCACTGTACAGACGATTGAGGATGGAGGGATGTGCCGTTCGCAGGAGGAGTATAAGAGCAAGTATACGTGAAGTTGTTGAAGCCCATTGTTCCGTTTGGTTCTGTCCCTTTTTATTATCATTATTATTTCAAATCATTTATCCAGCGTTTTTGTGTGGTGGAGCGCTTCACTACCCATATCCACTACAAAACTCTGGAGTGAAGAAACGTTAACCTCATGTTTTCTCATGTCTCACCTCGGATTTCACTCCGTGTCGTAATCCGGAAGGTTAATCTGCACAGCTAGTGAATTACGTGTGTTTTTGAACGCGCATGCTGCAAGTGCTCTCGGAGAGACCTCAATCCAGCGAAGTTAAATGTGTACGTTAATATGACTGGTACATACACGGTTAAGACTTGATTATCCGTTTACGGTTTGCACGTTAGGACAATAATCAGTTATTCGTTTGGGAGAACAGCTGCATTTACAGGCGGTTAACTTTTTGCTTATGAAGACACGCCTCCGGATTAACCCGAGTCTTCATGAAATACCAGCAACGGCAAGTCGTCATGTTGATCTTCGTTATCTTTAGCCTTGGTTAAACCACGCTACACTTGACGTGTCCGATTGAAGCAGATCTAACGGTTAATATTACAATTTAAGTAGGAATACTTTTACTAAAGATTAAAACATTCCAAATTTTTGCCTGAACTTATTAGGCGAGGAAATATTTCTGATTAAATCTGCATAAATGTAAGGTTCCGAATGTTTAACCACATGATGTATATTATTCATAGCACAGTTTACTTAAATTGTAAGTTTGTTTGTTTGTTTTAGTCTTATTAAATTCTTCATGGGAAATGTTTGCTTTGCCATAATTGGTTAAACTTTTTAACTACAGCTTGTGCAACAAAATAAAGACCATTTAAACGATTTAAGCAAACCTTTTCCCATTACTACTTGACTCTTAAACTTTACAGTAGAGTTAACAGTAGCATTTCTGATTAACATAAGCTCAATGATTTAGTTATGAAATGCTAAGTGAGAGTGAGATGTCAAGACCTCGTGAATAACCGTCATTTCCGTCAACCCAACACTGACATGTGCATAAAGGACGAGCGGACAGCAAAGACGGGAGTTTCCCAGAGTCTTAGCGGGGACGGCAATGTTTGACCTCAGGTCACCTCTCACTTTCACAATGAGAGCCTCACCCAAACAGAATCGTTTTGAGTTTCTTAGTCATTGTGTTTACTTCCATCGGTAAGGATTTTATGGGTACTCGGCGGTTCAGACTTCGGCTTGGGACCCGATTGTGCTTTTCTGTCTTTTTAAATGCATTAAACAGAAATTGTGCTACATGGAGTGACTGGGCTGCATTTTGTGAGAGCCACTGATGTGAGATCTCTGTCTTAAAGGGTCACGGAGCAGCTTTGGATGCCATCAAGAAAGCTGCTCTATGGACACCACTGTAAAATGTTGTATACTATGTACAGTTCCTGGAGCATTTCTTTTAAATTTGAAGATAAATATGAGATTTTGATACTTGTCTGTCTATTTTTCCCCTTTTCTTTCTTTTTTTTTTCTTTGAACATTTAAATGTGATCATATAGTGATATTTTCTCTTGATTCTGAAAACATTCCTTTTCTTTTCTTTAATTTCCACTACACTTGTCGAAATAGGCTTGAATATTAGAACACTACTCTTTCTTTATGGCACCAATCAGAATATTTAAATACAACGACGTGCATAGTTTTTCTCTTCTTTTTTTTTTTTTTTTGTCTGTTTCTCATGTGGTGTGACATGGATAGAGGATGAATACCTGCCTGTATCTGACATTTCTTTTACTGGTTTTTATTTTGTGTAGTCTTGGTGAATCTTTATAGAAAAGAAAAAAAAAAAGTGCACTGAAAATTGTCTGAATCGATTCAAAATTATTGTAGGTGGTATATAGGCAGAAAGATCACAAAAGTTAGACGCAAACAACAACAAAAAACAAGTACTACTACTGTCTGTTAATGTTAACTGTGTTTTATACAGTACCTAAATTTTTGTTCACTTTGAACATTTTTACTTAACATTTCAAAACGTATTGTGCAAAGAGATGTAATTTTGAGTACTTGAAATGCATTAATAAAAATGGTCAATCGAAATGATCACTAACATCCAAGCATTTCTTTTAAAACCAGACATTTTAGACATTTACACTTTTTTTTTTTTTATTATGAATCTGTTTCAAGCTTCTGCCCGTTAATTTGATGTGAAGGCTTGGTAAGTTTCTGTCCATGTTTGTTCTCGTGAAGATTCCTGCTGCTCCTCTTCTTTTTGGTAGCATATTGACAACGAACAAACTCGTGTTCTTGTGAGGGTTTGAGGTGTGTGACGGCCTCTGTTTGACCACAAAACCATGTCCTGAAAGGAGAATAAAAGGGAATCTATAGTTGCTTTCCAAGTCAGGGCTTAGAATCTTTAAAAATCGATAGATGTAACGTTGCAGTGAGCACAACGTGCCACTAGATGGCGTATTGGTCATAAAATACAGTATTTTTTATTTTTTTTCCCATGGTTGACAGAACGGTGCAACTTCTGATTCATTTTTTCTGATTTTTTTTTCCCCCACATAAGCCACATTTCACTCACTTCTCTTGGCTCTCGCCGGATTTGAGTCGTATTTTGGCCACAGCGAGTTCTGTCTTGTTCGAGTCTCCGCTGTGGCTCGTTGTGACTCGTCTCCACCAGCTGATCCAGGTCTCCTCTCCTGCCAAGCGCAGACGCACTGCTCGCAGCGCCCCCAGCAACGAGTCCACCGCAACCAGACATGAGTACGTCTTGTTCTCAGGATGCTCCAGGGACCTGGGCAGAAGTGTCAAAAGTTCAATATGCTATACTGTGTGTGTGTGTGTGTGTGTGTGTGTGTGTATATACAGTGTATACGCACCAACCACATTATTAGGAACACCATGCCTATACTGGGTATGACGCGCGTATAAGACACACACCCTCTCCCTGATCTTTGCTCAGCCTGATCTGAGAAACAGCTTGAACAGCCTCAATTCTTGGTGTTGGAATTCTGGTATATAATTGCATCACATAATTGCTACAGATTCAACATTTCAACCACATCCTAAAGGTGTTCTGTTGGATATCGATGTGGTGACTCACGACTCCATTGAATTACACGGAACTCCTCAAGTTCAGTGTAAGTTGAATCATGAGTTGGAAGTACTCATTATAAGACGGGTAAATCATGGCCATAAAGAGATGCATGTGGACAAAAGCAATACTCTGATAGGTGTGGCATTCAAATGGTGCTCAATTGGTATTAAGGCACCCAATGTGTGTCAAGAAAACATTCCCCACACCATTACACCACCACCACTAGCCTGAACTGTAGACACAAAGCAGCTTTCCATTGATTGATGCTGTCGATTAGTTATCAACCTAACATCTGCATGTTGCAGTAGAAATTGAGATTGATCAGACATCAGTTTTCGGTGAGCCTGTAGCCTATGATTCCTGTTCTTATCCGACTGGAGTGGATCCTGGTGTGATCTTCCACTGTAGTATCTCGTTTGCCTCAGGGTTTGGTGGTGTTATGCAGTCTGAGATACTTTTCTCCTCACCATGATTTGAAAAAGTTGTTATTTGAGTTACCATAGCCTTCCGGTCAGCTTGAACCAGTCTAGATATTCTCCTCTGACCTCTCGCTCATCAGCAAGCTATTTCTTCCTGCCGAACTGCCTCTCACTGGATGTTTTCAAATACTATGAAATACTCAAACCAGCCCTTCATCAATGTCCAAGTCACTGAGATCACGTGTTTTCCCCATTCTGATGTTTCATGTGATCATTAACTGAAGTTCTTAACCTGTAGCTGCAAGAATTTATCCATTGTGCTGCTGCCACGTGATTGAATGAGGCAAACAAGGAGGCAAATGATGCAAAAAATTGAACTGAGGCAAACAAGATACTACAGTGGAAGATCACACCAGGATCCACTCCAGTCGGATAAGAACAGGAATCATAGGCTACAGGCTCACCGAAAACTGATGTCTGATCAATCTCAATTTCTACTGCAACATGCAGATGTTAGGTTGATAACTAATCGACAGCATCAATCAATGGAAAGCTGCTTTGTGTCTACAGTTCAGGCTAGTGGTGGTGGTGTAATGGTGTGGGGAATGTTTTCTTGACACACATTGGGTGCCTTAATACCAATTGAGCACCATTTGAATGCCACACCTATCAGAGTATTGCTTTTGTCCACATGCATCTCTTTATGGCCACGATTTACCCGTCTTATAATGAGTACTTCCAACTCATGATTCAACTTACACTGAACTTGAGGAGTTCCGTGTAATTCAATGGAGTCTTGAGTCACCACATCGGTATCCAACAGAACACCATTAGGATGTGGTTGAAATGTTGAATCTGTAGCAATTATGTGATGCAATCATATACCAGAATTCCAACACCAAGAATTGAGGCTGTTCAAGCTGTTTCTCAGATCAGGCTGAGCAAAGATCAGGGAGAGGGTGTGTGTGTTATACGCGCGTCATACCCAGTATAGGCATGGTGTTCCTAATAATGTGGTTGGTGCGTATACACTGTATACACACACACACACACACACACACACACACACTGTATAGCATATTGAACTTTTGACACTTTTGATTGAATTGAAAATTGAATGGGCTAGAGTACAACTATTCATAATAAAGTAGCCAATGAGAGTATATAGTTTATCCTACTTACAGTATCGTGCATACAGATGCAGTTCTATATACATAGCTTGAGTCGTTGCTGCTTTGAATTAATATACTACATGAAATAAATGCAATATCTTTGTGAAGACTCGAATAATTCCATGCAGCATATGCACATGCCCATACATGTGCAGACACGGCTTCGTAGGCAAGCCAGGACTGACACGTGTATTTAACACTGGCTGTGATCCATCATCCAGTCTCGCTGCTCTGGTCAGTGTGGATGAGTTTGATGTGTGTTGTGTTATATAATAAGTCGTGGAGCATGAGTCAGGAATGCAGGCTGCGAATCGTATCGAATCATCTAAGAGTAGCGATCAGTGAGATACTGCAATATAGAAGGTGTTGGTCTGACCGGACCATCGTACCATACATAACCATACAAGACCTTAAACGAATCAACAAATACTAACATTACAATTTCTAAATCACATTTCTAACTGGTTACGTGTTCTAGAGGGCAACTTGAAAGGTACTTACAGAGTAATAGGGATATACTGGCTCTCTCCTTCACTTCCAATAAGAGCAATGGAGAGAGACGCTTTGACAGGCTCGATCAGATTCATCACCAGGAGCTTAATCTGGTAGTGATGGACTGTGTGGGAATTAAAAACAGAAAGTATCAACCAACCCACATTAATGGAATACTCGAATGGTTTTGAACCAGTTTTATCCAATGTTTAAACATGACCATTAAAATAACACCAATTCTGGTTAAAATGAATACATTTGAACTGTCTTAATGCCATAGACTGAAGTATTTAGCTTGAAAGTTCTGGAGTATTTGTTTGCATTCCTTTCCAGTATTCAAATACATTCTAATCCAAGATGAAATCATTAACAGCAGAAAATCACAACCTTTAGAGAAATCTAGAGCAGGGGTCTTCAACGTTTTCCAGGCCAAGGACCCCCAAACAGATGGCGAGATGGAGCGGGGACCCCCTAATTATATATCCATCCATCCATCCATCTTCAACCGCTTACTCCTTTTCAGGGTCACGGGGGAACCTGGAACCTATCCCAGGAGGCATCGGGCACAAGCCGGGGTACACCCTGGACAGTGTGCCAATCCATCGCAGGGCGCAATCACATACACACTCACATTCATACACTACGGACACTTTAGACACGCCAATCAGCCTACCATGCATGTCTTTGGACTGGGGGAGGAAACCGGAGTACCCGGAGGAAACCCCCGACACACGGGGAGAACATACAAGCTCCGCCCACACATGGCCCTCGAGGTGTGAGGCGAACGTGCTAACCACTAAGCCACTGTGCGCCCCCCCTAATTATATATATTGTATGAAATTGTGTTGTATCAAACTGGTACCAAAACTTTCACGACCCCCATGCAGTACCTCCGCGGAACCAGTTTTATCTGGGGTCGCGGACCCCCTGTTGAAGACCTCTGATCTAGAGGACAAATAACAGTGAGTTAACACACTGACCATTATATGGTGTTTGAGGTCCTGTCTTCAGATAGAGGCCTTTAATGCCTCCAGTGTACACCTTTCTTACATCGTAGCCCAGTGTATTACAGCGATACTTTTTGCAGTCCAGACACAGGCCCTGGTCAAACGCATGGTAATCTCGACAGCGGTAAGCTGTCATCTGTTGGTCTGTGTTCAACAGCGATTCAGTGAAGAGGTGGATCGCTCGCTGGTGAGTACATTTAATAGTCTTTGGTACACCTATTGATGGGTGACAATACAGTTAAAATACATGCTCTGTTACAGTCTGTGTAGGATTCACTTCACTGTGATCTGCTATACCTTCCAGTCCGTATTGGTAAACATTGTAATATATGTCTGTCATCTGACAGCCGGGCTGGAAGTAGCCTCCGTTTGGGTAGAAGTCGGCATGTCCAACAGGCTGCCGGATTCCCAGCGCCAACCCAATGCTGGACTTTGAAAAGGTGTGGATGGCATCGACAAACTTGGCATCATCAGGAGACAGCCTGTCAAAAGCAGGAACTCCCTCAAAATTGGGTCCTGCAGGATCCAGACCTGTCCAGGAGGAGTCGGTTATATATTATATTCTCTTATCAGGTCACAGTTATACCAGTTTTAGTATTTTAAATTCTAAGCCTTCCATTTTTATCCACTATTTATCTGGAACAAACTCCAAGAAAACTGCAGGTCTGCCGAAACTCTGTTCTGTTAAATCAAGACTTGCTTTTATTAAATAATATCTTGCACTGTATCTCTTACTGTTTTATACTTAGGGGGGTTTTGTGGAATAGGTGAAAGAGAGGGGAAAAAGAGGAGCAAGAGTGGAGAGAACCGGCGAGAGAGTGGATTGGGAGAAAGGAGAGGGAGTAGGGTGAAGGAGAGAAGAGATTAGGAGAGGGAGAGGAGAGAAAGGTAGCAGAGAGATCTTAATGTCTATTTGACTTTTTGTTGTTTGATTTATGTTTCCGTGTTGTTTTTGTGTTTTGTGTGAAGCACGTTGAATTGCCTTGTTGTTGAAATGTGCTATACAAATAAACTTGCCTTGCCTAGATCAAGTGAAAGTGAAACCTTTAATTAACCAGCATACTCATACACCTCAGGCTATCCTTAAAAAGAACAAAAAGACCAATGTAATTTATGGTTTTCCATCCGCTGGCTTTAAAGTGTGCTTTGACACATAGTGTACGTTCGCAAAGAAACTATTCTGGTGTTTCCTTTGTGAGTTGAAGGTAATGTGTTTTTAGTTTGCTCATTTCCTGTCTTTATTCGGATTCTTTATTCAGTGTCTTCACACACGAGAACTGTGTGGGGTTTGGGGGGGGGGGGCGGTTTTAATAAGACCGTTGTGGTCCTCCACAGGGTTGGAGAATGTTTAAAGAGTAACATCTGGAACTGGAAGCCTTTCTTCTCAACCTCAAGACAATTTAGATAGGTCAAACCGACTTTATGTAAAAAAAAAGAAAGAAAGAAAAGACTTTAATGCTTGACCATTGTTCAGTAGCTTTCATTTGTGAAGCAGTTGTGTACAATCAGGGCCGTGGTAGAATACTCCAAAATTGATTGCGTGTTACTTCTCGTACACAGCACACCATCATGTGGTTCAGACTTCATAGAGTTTCCATGTGGATTTGATGGTTCGTCTGTGAGACCTTACTAAGCATGATTAGCACACACTGCTTAGTGCGTTAATAAGTGAAGATTCCTTGTCTTTAGATCTTTTCTGATCTGAATACTATGCAACTTTAAGGAGAAAGAAGGCTACCTGTTATACGGCCCAGCTTTTTCCTGTTTGTAAAATGGCTTCCTGCAAATCCAGCCGCATGTGCTCCTAAACTGTAACCAATCAGGTGCACCTTATCCATAGAGAGCTGGGTGGTCTCCTGTTGAGAAGAGAAGAGAACAGAAAGGTTGTCTTGCTTATTAAAAAGTGAGGGAGCTGACATGTTAAAGCATTAGCTTTTACAAAAATGTATGTGTGTATGTGTGTCTTTTCCTGCCTGTGTGTGTGTGTGTCTTTCTGTATGTATGTATGTATGTATGTATGTATGTATGTATGTATTTGTCTGCCAGTTTGTGCGCCTGTCTGTTTATCTGTCTGTGTGTGTCTGTCTGTGCGCCTGTGTGTGTGTGTCTGTCTACCTGTCTGTGTGTGTCTGTGTGTGTGTGTCTGTCTGCCTGTCTGTGTATCTGTTGGTGTGTCTGTCTGTGTGTGTGTCTGTATGTGTGTGTCTGTCTGCCTGTGTGTGTGTGTGTGTGTGTGTGTGTGTGCGTCTGTGCCTGTGTGTCTGTGTGTATCTGTCTGCCTGTCTGTGTATCTGTCTGTGTATCTGTCTATGTCTCTGTGTGTCTCTGTGTGTCTCTGTGTGTGTGTGTTCCATACGGTGATGTTTTTTTTCTGTGTGGGCAGCAGGAGGCTGATTAATGCTACAGAATAATCATTCAGTTGACGGTTTTAAGGCCCTTGAATATTTCACTCTAAATCACATCGTTTGTTCTTTTTAAGCTTTGTATCTTGATGAAATTTGAATCCTGATTAATGTTGGTCTGCATTTTCATATTGTTAGACAAAGAGGTTCTGATATTTCACCCAACCAATTTCACCTATCAATTCTTGACTTTATTTATTTATTTATTTATTTGAAACTTCTTTCACTGACAGTAGTCAACTTTCACTTTGTTTAATAGTTTGAAAGAAAGTGATGCAGCAGGGCATTAGTCCTTTAGTCTCTTTCTCTTCCTGCCTCAAACACATCAGATTCCAAAGCTTCAACTCTCATGCTAATACTGCTTTGAGACAATATCTATTGTAAAAAGTG
This sequence comes from Noturus placidus, assembly GCA_022414735.1. Taxonomy (NCBI): domain Eukaryota; kingdom Metazoa; phylum Chordata; class Actinopteri; order Siluriformes; family Ictaluridae; genus Noturus; species Noturus placidus. The sequence goes on along the minus strand of JAFFST010053767.1, from coordinate 7,549 downwards.
CTATACAAATAAAATTGAATTGAATTGAAATTGAATTACTGCCATCAAAGGCACCGTACTTGTCATCATTCGATCGCTAATTAGCCAAGCCAAGTCTCTGCTGGAACTTAGCACTACTAAACGTCATAAAGCTGGAACTTTGAGTCCAACATCTGGTGTCTCCCTTACTTCTACATTCGATTTCTCAGTATGTTGAACCACACAAAAAGTTGTCTTTTCAGAGCCACTGTAAAAGTGGATTGTTATTTTAATGATAAACTATACACCCAAAAGTATGTGGACACTTGACCATCACATCCATATGTGCTTTTTGAACATCCTATTCCAGATTTTGTCCCTTTGTTGTTCTAATAACCTCCAGTCTTCTGTGAAGGCTTTCCTCTAGATCAGGGGTCTTCGAAGTTTTCCAGGCCAAGGACCCCCAAACTGATGGCGAGATGAATCGGGGACCCCCTAATTATATATATTGTATGAAATTGTGTTATATCAAACTGGTACCAAAACTTTCGCGACCCCCATGCAGTACCTCCACGGACTCCCTAGGGGTCGCGGACCCCCTGTTGAAGACCTCCACTCTAGATTTTGGAGCACGGAGCATGTCTGTGGGGATTTGTACTCATTCTGCCACAGAGAGGTCAGTCACTGATGTGGAGGTCTGGGGTGCAGTCAGTGTGCCAATTCATCCTAAAGGTGTTCAGTGGGGTTGAGGACAGGGTTGTTTTTTTTTTAGGACACTTGAGTTCTTCCACATAAACCTTGCCAAACAAAGTGAACATGTTATGGGTCTCTTAGTGCCATTGGAGGCAAATCGTGTGCTTCTAATTTTGTGGCAATAGTTGGACATATAGTCTGTGTTTTGAGATTGCTGATTTTTTTTCTCTCCCATTAAACACCATTGTAACTGTGCTAGAAAAGTGAAATCAGTGTGGCACACAACTGCTTTTTTTCCCTCACAGGAATAAACAAAATACAGCATCAACCAATACATTAGCACCTGAAGCACTAAACAGATCACAAATATTTCAATATAAGCATACTTAAGGTGTTTCATGGTCAAGGAATCCTTTAAAACCTATTTACCTTTGCAAATTTCAGCAACGAGAGTAGGACATTGTGACTCTTTGAGTTTCAAGTTTCTTACCTCAAGCCACATCAGGAGATTTGCGACATCCAAGCCCACCTGCCTGGTGTTCTTAGTTGCAGTTGAGTATGGCTGTAAAGCCAGAGGTCTCCAATCGTTTATTAGCACGTTCACATGCTCTAGCCTGGTCTTGAGGGCTGAGGCGAGCTTGAGCACCCATTCCTCCATTTTTCCATTCATCTACACGGTGAGAGTGGATGGCACCACAAGTCAATGGAGTACATACAGTGATTATTGAGACCGTGCAGATCTCACATACTTGTCTGTCTTTCTGAGCGTTAAACATACCAGCTCCTGTCTACCTACAGCACACCTTTCTATAGCAATCCATTACTTTCATGGCGTCTCTGTAACGGGCAGCTGTCCAGAAGCAGAAACTGCTCTCAGATATATACTCGGCAAAAAAAAGAAACGTCCCTTTTTCAGGAGATTTTAAAGATAATTTTGTAAAATCCAAATAAGCTTTACAGATCTTTATTGGAAAGGCTTTAAACAATGTTTTTCGAGAGGGTTTAAACGATGTTCAGTGAACCATAAACAATTCTTGCACATGCACCTGTGGAACAGTCCTTAAGACACTAACAGTTTACACATGGTAGGCAATTAAGGACACAGTTACAATAAGTAAGGACCGTAAAGAGACCTTTCTACTGACTCTGGAAAAACACCAGAAGAAAGATGTCTAGTGTTCCTGCTCACCTGCGTGAACATACTATAGTCCTGCTGCAGGGAGGCATGAGGACTGCAGATGGGTCCAGAGCAATAAACTGCAATGTCTGTAATGTAAGACGCCTAAGACAGTGCTACAGGGAGACAGGAAGGACAGCTGATCGTCCTTGCAGTGGAAAATTACAGTACATGTATCCATGTGTCCCCCCAGACGTGATGGAGAACTTGCAAACTTGCCTTGGTGGAAGCGTGGAGTAACAACTCACAGCAAGAACTGACACATCTGGTGCAGTTCATGAGGATGAGATGCGCTGTAGTACTTAAAGACGCTGGAGGCCACCAGATACTGACTGTTACTTTTATTATCAACCCCTCATTTGTTCAGGGACACATTATTCCATTTGTGTTCATCAAATGTCTGTGAAACTTTTCCAGTTGGTCTCAGTTGTTGAATGTTTTTATGTTAATACAAATATTTACACTTGTTAAGAAATTTGCTGGAAATAAAAGCAGTCAATTATGAGAGGACGTTTCTTTTTTTTTTGCTGAGTTTATCTAACAATGTAAGGAATGTGGAAAACCTCCTGTAAACATTTTCCCCTTGAAGACATAAGCCAATCACGCGTTAGTTGGTCAAGCAGAAGTAAAGGTTCAAATTTGTCCTCACCGTCCACCCGTGAATAATGATGACCAGAGGGTTGCTTGTGTTGTAGGTGCATGTGTCGAGAGTGTCTGATTGAAACGGTTTGATTGCACAGGTATCTTCAAACAGACTGCCTTGTAAATGCATGTGAAAAGTCGACTTCACCACCGGTAGAACATTCACTTCATTCTCCAGCTCAATTCCTCCAACATGATCTAAAAATGGAGCCATATATAACATTTCCAGAACCTTCAATCAGTCTCTTTACCACATGTAATTTCCCTCTGTGCTATATTGACCCCCCCACACAGTACATGTTCAAAAACCATAGTATGTAACGTGTAATTTAAGAAAAACCTTCGACATGTCTTGATATAAAAGGCCTTGTACATGTGGTTAGCCCTTTCGGTTTCTTTCTGTAGTGAGGAACATCTGCTCGTATCCTTACACTATAATACAGCTATATAATAACTGGCCTGTGTAGGAAAGCTAAATATTTCACATACCTGTAGTATTTTCTTTTGCTTTTGCTGCCTCGATATGGATTAGGATGAAGAAAGAGAAGATTCTAGTTACAGCCTTCATCATTGCTCCAGTAACTCCAAAGTCAACGTTATTACCAGGAACCAAGGGATGTCTAAACATCCACAGACCTGTCTTGACTAGTGGAGAGATTCAGAGAAGGAAGTTGTGTCTATTACCAAGAAAGAGAGAGAGAGAGAGAGAGAGAGAGAGAGAGAGAGAGAGAGAGAGAGAGAGAAATAGAGGTGGGGAGGTGTGGTGTGGAAAGGCTAAGGCAGAAGAAAAGGAGATTACCTTCTCTGATTGGCTGGATTTTTGTAGCTAGGAGGAAAAACCATGAGGATAGACTCTGTATCAAAGGAGAAAAAAAAGGAGAGACAGAAAACTGCTGTCTGCTTTGGGCTGATATTAACAGCTGCACTACAAACCTGTAAATCAGTGTAAGCTTTTACATTTACCTTGAAAAAAATCTATTATTTATTTCTATTGCTTTTTTTTAAGAGGTTGTATATTATAGTTTATAAATATTACCTTTTATGTGAATGTTCAGTGACCATTCCCTTGCTCAAAGGAAAGATTTTTTTTGCGTGTTTTATTTAAACAGCTGTGTGCTGAGAAAACGAGACTCAATTAAACCAAAACCCAAACACTGTGGAATTTACACAGTCTGCCTGAATTTAATGAACGCTAGCACGAGACAGCAAACAGTTAGTGGAACACACTGTGGTATTTTGTGACGCACACAAGTCTAAAAGAAAATCTGAAAAGAGACATATGGAATATTTTCCCTTCGATGCGTCGATTGAAGTAGAGCATGTGTGTTTCATATGGCCTGCCATTTCCAGCCCTTGTACTGTATGTTCTTTGACTCCAAACCCCTAAAGCATCAGCTGAACTCATCTGAAATGCACTCATCTAAGGCATGTCAATGCATTACACTCGCTTGCATAGTACACCCACACCTGTAGACCATGTTGGCTACTGTAAATCCTCCACCTGGCTGCTATTGTTTGTCTTCAGTCAGTTGATAATTCACTGCAATTAGCTGGCCCCATACTACTCATTGACATCATGTGTATTTTATCAACGTTATTCTGACTTTACAAAGCCATGTAGACTTTATACCACAGTGCTGATGTTGAAGAAGGTGTTGATTAACTGTCTATAGCATCACGGCTCGGACGGTAGTGCTGACTGCCAGGCAATTAACAAGTTTATATTAATGTACTTACTATATTACATTAGCATTTCTATAGCTAAACTCATTCACAGGGATTTCTATGGTGGATGCACAGCATAATTGAAATCTAATAATAAATAGATTAAGCATGTTCGCCTCACACCTCCAGGGTCCGGGGTTCGAGTCCCGCTGGGGCCATGTGTGTGCGGAGTTTGCATGTTCTCCCCGTGCATCAGGGGTTTCCTCCGGGTACTCCGGTTTCCTC
>JAFFST010053766.1:71064-81434 GCA_022414735.1 Noturus placidus | reverse complement strand
CCTTGACTATTGTTTAAATTGGTTTGATGTTCCGAAACACTTAAGTGTGACAAACATGCAAAGGAACAGGAAATGAGGAAGGGGGCAAACACTTTTTCACACCACTGTAAACATTTTCATAGAAATGTTCAGGAATTTCTACTATACTATTTAAGAAAACAAAAAAACCTTAATTGTAAAAGTTGTTGATTTTTCACAAGGGTTAATGGCAATTGTTAGGAAAATCTTTACTTATCTCAAACCATCACTTGAATTAAGATGTTGCGAGAAGATGAACAACTGCAGAGAAAGGTGCGTGTATCAGACAACACTGGGAAGAGTTGTGGATGGCTTGTGGAGTATGTGATGGCCCCTGCTTTGATAAACGAGAGAGAATTATCACCCACTGATGTCTGAGCAGCAGGTCCTCCTCCTGGCTATAAACAGTACTGTGGAGGATTCAGTACGTCTGGGTAAAACACTAGCACAATGGTTCAGATGACAAATCAGTCTATGCAGGATAGCATGTAGTAATGAACAAACTATAACAGATAGAGTAGTGTGATGGAGAAAACTGAAAAGATTGAATATATCCTTTTTATGATGTATATTTACTCTTCGTCCAAATAGAAGCATTGTTGTACTGTAACTAGCTAGGTGTAAGGTGTAACTGCACTGTAAGGGTAGTTTCAGGATGTTTTTATTTATTTATTTATTTATTTATTTTACCATTCATGAAGTCTTTCCATTTGTCATTCAACGTGGAAACGGCAACATCCTGATATGCTGGCACAATGTAGCCTACTATGCAGAAAAATATGCATCCCAAAACTAACCAATCAGCAGTAATGATTTGTTCTCAACTGATCTCAGAGCAGCAGAGGAGAACACTTTAGGTTTGCAACAGACTTAATCACTCAGCATGTTTAGCTCTCCCAAGATTCTATGCTACCAGACTTCTTGATGAAATGTATACAATACATATATTAGAAGCTAACATCTGACTTAGCTTTAAAATAAATGTTTATGCAAGATCATGTGCAGTTTGTAAAATGCTGCTCATAATATTCAAAGGCAAATCAGCTTGCTAGTAACAGTAACATTAGCTGATGGCAGTAATGTTATCGTATATACATTGTAGGGAGGAGAATAAGGACAGAAAAAGTGGACGAGCATGTCTGTAAACCAAAATATTTAACTCAATAAAATTAAACAGTCTGTCTTTTAGTCTTTTCAGTTTATGGAACAATAGACCAACAGAGAATTTAAAGTACATATTCAGCATTGTAGTATATTAAACATGACTTGGGTCACGTTTCTGCAATGTGGACTTCACTAAATGTTTTATCCTGGTTACGGCTCTGCTTAGAGGTCAGTCCTGTGCATTGTTCCAGCTATTTCTGGTTAGCACGTTAATGGATAAACTGTTGTTTCTGACTTCAAAATTATCAATAAGAACAAAAAGGTAGCTTGTGTTACTTTGATAAATATTTAATAATAACAGCCCAAAAATCATATGCAAATGGATCTCTCTAGGTTAGCTATAGCCTGAGTACAGAACAGTTGGGCCTTTAAATAGTTTATGGTGGCAAAATTGTTATCCTGAAAAGCCACTATGTACTGGTCTTAAAAATCTCTCCCATTTAAATTTCTCTTTCTGAGACACTGCTCTGTGAGGTAGCTCCAAAGGGGTCAGTATACAAAGTAGTAACAGTTCAGTCCCTTGAATTGGTGTAGAAACTGGGCAAATGGGGCACAAATCTCCCAATATAATATGTTAAATTAATTCCTCAATTGGCAGGAAAACATTTCACTGTGGTGTGGTGTCAACAGCCAAAACAGGAATAAACATGTCATGTGATATTGTATATTTCCTTCCTCAGCAGGTCTTGAGTATTAGACATTATACAAGCATACATGTGGTATTTTATAGCCCCTTAATGTGTTGTGATGCACAAATAACAAATGACCTGAACAAGACTAGTTGTTTTGACTCCGTGTACCCTTAATGACCAACTGCTCGTAAACTCTTTTCAGTGAGATTGTGAGTTAGTTTGTGGGTTCACTGTCCAGAAGAGAAGAGTTTTCTTTTCACATTTTACTTGCTGTATACTACATTTGTTTTGTTTGCAGTGCTCTTAGCTTGCTTTGCTACGGTCTGTTTGTATTTGTGACTAATAAGTTAATAAATGAATATTTAGTGTTCAGTGCTGTTTTTTGATCATTTTATTCCTGGGGAGAATGCTCATGACAAAACCAGCATTGTGTCCCTGACAGGTTGCTAAATAATTTCTACAGCACTCGTCTTCATCTGGCAATGTGCTGAGGTATTGCCCGGTATTCTGGTAGAGATTTTTTTGAATAACCAGAATTTAAGTCCACTGTCAGTTAACTTAACCAAGAGTGTCGTATGTGTTGTGCTTGCCTGCTTGCCTTGATGTTTAAGTGATTAAGTACACCCCATGGAAATTGTTGGCTTTTTTTGACACATTAGGACAAGCAGACATTTGATCATCTTTGAAAGAGTGCCTATTAATAAAGGTGATATACTTGAACAAAACCACAAGGAAAAGTAGCTTTTGCAATCCTTTATTCAACAGAAATATCCATTGATGTGTTATTATTCTGTGGAAAAAGTAAGTACACCTTTTGGATTAAGAAGCTAGTTTTGCCCTTTTTAGCAGAAATAACATATTGTAGCCGTTTTGCATAATTGTCCATCTGGCTTTCTGGAATTTTTGACCACTCTTCCATGCAATATTCTTTCAGTTGCAAGAAGTTTGAGGGTTTTATTGCATGGGCTGCCCATTTCAAATCCTCCCACAACATTTCAATGGGATGCCAATCTGGGCTTTGACTAGGCCATTACATCACCCTTCCATTTCCATGAACCATTCCTTGGTGGATTTGCTAGTGTGCTTAGGATCATTATCCTGTGGAAAGGTCCACTTCAACTTTCGGACAGATGGCCTCACAATATCTTGTGAACTCTTTGATATGATGCAGAATTCATAGTTGAATCAATGAATGCAAGCTGTCCAGTCCCTGAGGCAGCGAAGCAACCCCAAACTATAACATTTCCACCTCCGTGTTTCACAGTTGGCATAAGGTGCTTCTCCTGAAAAGCTGTCTTTGGTCTGTGTCCAACATGTCCGCTGTTACTGTGGCCGAACAACTCTATCTTTGAGTCTTCTGTCCAGGTCACATTATTCCAAAAGAATTTGTTCATTGGCAAACTGTAATCTTGCAAAATCTTTTTCCTGGCACACCTCCCATGCAGGTCAAATTTGTGCAATCTATTTCTTATGGTAGAAGCATGCACTTTGAAACCAACAGTTGCAAGATTTGATTTCAAAACCTGTGATGTAATTTTGGGGTTCTTGGAGACTTCTTTGTTTATCAGATGGTCTGCTCTTGGGCTGAATTTGCTGGGATGGCCAGTACTCGACAATTTGGCAGTCATTTGAAATTTGTGCCATTTGTAGATTATTTTCCTTACGGTGGAATGATGTATTTAAAATAATTTGAAGCTCTTGCCAGACTCAAAGGCACCCACAACCTTGTTTTCGAAGTCCTTACCAATCTCTTTGCATGATGACACTACACACCTCAATAACAAAAAGAACAATAATAACACCAGACAGTAGAAATAAGAGATAAATAAATAAGACATGTTCCACCTGCACTACCTAAGCACTACACACACACATCAGGATCATGCAAAACCATGCTAATTTGTGTATTTTACTGGCATCAAGTATGTATTGCTAATATACACTGCCTATCATGTGTATCTTTGTAATTAAGAGTATCAGAAGAATCTAGAGTATGTATTAAGAGCAAGTTCCTACTACACTGATGAAAGAATCTGACACAGGCAGCAGTCTTTAAAATGTTCAGGAAAAAGATATGACTATCCAGATCAACCAGTGTGTACAAGAGAGCATTCTAGATATTCCACGCCAGTGTCTGAGTTTGCAGTCTGACTGCTGAGGCTTACTGAACTGGTAAAACTATTCTGTTGGCTGTGCAATGTCCTAGGGTTAAATGCACTCTTACAGTGTTTAGTCCTGGACCCATATGAACACACAGTAAAGTGTTCTATATTGGGTTTTCTGTCATATGCGATTATGCGAGTCTAGCCACCATGAATCCTGCTGTAATGTTTACTAAACCATATTAGAGACCAATAAATATGGAATATGATTGGTCTGTACATCAATATTAGAATCATACTTGCTGAATATGCATCATACCTATACAGACTTATCATCAAACAAAATTACAGAGGATGGTGAAGGCCTGCACTAGGGGATAACACACAGACTACACACGCGCGCACACACACAGCATGCCTGGAAATGGTTGCTATGACTCCCCTTGAGGAGCTTTATTACTAAATATAAAATGGTGGCCTATTCCATATATTGTACAGTAAATAGTACTAATACCTTTTGCACTCTGATGTTCATTGTATGTCCAGTATGGAGCCAAATCAAATTCATGCACACTCTCTGCAGCACAAAACAAAGAAAGTACCTGTAGATTGGGAGTACATATTTTGCCTATGTATTATAATATGCATAATATTAATGTGTGTCATTCATATTAGGTTGATGGTGTTGGCTATTGTGGGGTTTGGCTTACATTTAAGTGAAACTCGTTCAGTGAATTCCCGTTGCAATAATTGAAAAGAGATTTGGGTGAAGGGAACAGAAGAGAGAAGAGCTGAGGGTATGATTGATGCATAAATCCAAAAGTGAATCAGAGGAGAGAGACAGTGAGAGTTAGTTGTGCTGACAGGTAGAGACGGCCTGGATGAGAAGAGCGCTGTCTGTGTGCATTTGTTAATTTATGAGGAGTAACTAAAAAAGACATTTAGGTCAAATATGACTCACAGACTCTCAGTCAGCAGACCTTACAGACATGTGTGCATGAATATGGGTGGGATATACTACACTGTAAGGTGTGTCATCATGGAATTTTTCAGCCCAACTATGATGACCTGGATGATGAGCCAGAATGGCAGCTGCTTTTATGGTTCCTACAGCAACAGTGAATAAGAGAGCAGAGCCCCACTGACCCCGCCTGTCCATCCTCTCTGATGTGTATGTGGGTGTGGGCCTTTTGTTGGAGACAAAAGTGTCCAGACAATGGTAAGACCATCCAAGGGGGGTTTGTGAACAAAGCTAAAATATTTTTTAGGTTTTTAAAAAAAAAAACACAAAGCAAAAGAATTTGTTTCAGTAATGCATAAAAAATAATAACTGATGCATACAGAGCACAAGTGATTTCCACTTGCACTATGCGCCAGAGCATCTGACACGTACAGTGCCTTGCGAAAGTATTTGGCCCCCTTGAACTGTACGACCTTTTGCCACATTTCAGGCCTCAAACATAAAGATATAAAACTGTAATTTTTTGTGAAGAATCAACAACAGGTGGGACACAATCATGAAGTGGAACGAAATTTATTGGATATTTCAAACTTTTTCAACAAATAAAAAACTAAAAAATTGGGCGAGCAAAATTATTGAGCATGCTTTTGAGTCACGATTTGAATTTGTCTGCCTGTCTCTACTCTAATACCGCTCTTATCTGAGTTTGCATTGATCCTAGCCTCCATTATGTGCTTAGCATGACAATCTTACAAACAAATCTATTTATGTAACTCAAATCTATTTAAGTAACTCAACTTTCCATACATAGATTTTACATTTACATTTATTCATTTAGCAGACGCTTTTATCCAAAGCGACTTACAAATGAGAGCACATTCACACACCAATGGTAGCAGAGCTGCATGCAAGGTGCTAGCTTGCCATCGGGGGCAACTTAGGGTTCAGTGTCTTGCCCAAGGACACTTCGGCATCGGCTCACCCGGGCCGGGATTCGAACCACCAACCCTACGATTAGTGGATTAGTGGACAACCCGCTCTACCGACTGAGCCACAGCCGCCCTTAATAATAATTTTAATATTCAACACTGAAGCCATATCTTCCTGCATTTTAGATTATTTAAAAAAAAAAAAAAAAAAGCTTGATCAGATTATCATCCTGTCTAATAGAGGTATTAGACATGATGATAATGTCTAATAGAAGTTCTAAACATGTCAACATGTCAGTCACCCTTAAACAAATGCATTGAATTTTGGTTATTGAGGTAATATGACATCCCTCTGAAAAGCATGCTGAAAATAATATCCATCATTAATATTTGTCATTGACCAGGAATTTAATTGGTAACTAATATCACTTGTAACAGGGTGTTTTGACCTATGCTGTGGGCTGTTGTCAAGGTAGTGTTTTACTGACCGATAAATGATGGGTGCATCACAACCAGCGGTATGCTACCATAGTCATAAATAACAACCCAGCTCCAGGAGGAGTGTTGCTCATCTGTCAACTGGGGTATCTTAGCAGAAACAAACAGGTGTAGTGTGATAAGACTGGTCTGTGCTTCCTAGGAAGTGTGTATGATTGTATCTAATAATGTATATTTTACTCTGTTGCTTCCGCCTGTTGTATTCCTGCAGGGAATGATATAAACGCTTCTAATGAATGTTCTAAACATTTCTAAAATAAATTTTATTGCCAATCCTAATTTTCAGGATATATCATTAAAAATAATTGGGGTGGGTGTGTGTGTGTGTGTGTGTGTGTGTGTGTGTGTTGTCCTCAACTCCATGGCTATACAGATTAAACATCAATAATGATTCACAACAAACATCACTAATGGTCACTCATTTCAAGACCAGACATGCACGTGTGTGTTCATTACTGAATGGTCATGCTTTTTTAAAACATTATGAATGATGGCCATCATGAGCATTAAACGAATTAATGAAATAATTGGATGCACCAAACTACAAGTGTGTCGCACAGTGGAAATTTTTTATCATAGTGAACAATGCTTATGTGCAATTGAGTATGATGTTGCTGTGTGTTTGTGTATATAGGGGTGTGTTTGTATGTGTGTGTGTGTGTGTGTGTGTGTGTGTGTGTGTGTGTGTGTGTGTGTGTGTTTCTTCAAGATAAGGGTTGTTCTGTTGTTCGGAGGTTAGTATTGGTTTCATTACTTGGTGTAGTCTTTGAGGACGGATTGTTTGTCATTGAGTAGGTATTCATTCTCTTGTATGTTTTATTTATTTTCGTATGATCTTTAAAGATTTCCACATTATCACAATGAATGTTTTGCTATGTGGAGGGGAAAAAAAACAGTATTACAATCTAGCCATTCTATGCTTTGTGCTATTTATATGTGAAATACAGACCATTGATATGCTTCCAACACCAGAGCACAAATCAGTCGCTTAGAACCACTTGAACACTTAATCATCTTGCTCACTGATGACTTCCTCTTGGATTTTGCCAGCTCCAATATTACTTTCTGAACATGGTCATTTTTCAGGCTTGAAGGTGAGCTGAAATAAAAATATCTCTCTGGACAGGGGAGGTACTGCGACTGTTCTGGAGCTCTTCTATCATCACAGCATAGACTATAGACACTGCTGTGGTGATAAATACCCTCTGGGGAAAAATATTGTACTCCGAATACACATTAAGGGATGTAACCACTGCAAAGCAAAAACATCTACTCTTTATTTAGGTGTGATCAAAGAGAAAACTGATAAGGTCTTACTTTATTAGCTCTCACGTCTGAAAAAAACCATCCTGAGTCTTTCAGAGTTTCCACTATCCATGGTTCCTGTGTAGCATTGCCCTGATTAGGTGACATTTCTTTGGCTTGGTCAGTTGAGCTGCACTTAGGTTCAAATAACAAGAACATCCACAATATAGGAAAAAGAAAAATAAAGGAGAAATTCTTGGAGCCATATCCACATTATAGATTCCCACTATTCTGCCAGCTTTTTTAACACATTAACATACACATCAATAAACACAGAATCTTTATTATTATTATTATTATTATTATTATTGTAGTTTTATTGTCCATCATTCCATTCTGAAACATGTCCAGTAGCAGTGTTTGCTAGCTATCACTCACCCTGACAGCTTTTAAGGCAGAGGTGCCATCTGACCTTGTTCATACACAAAATGACCAAAACACATCACCAATAGAAAAGGTAGCATAGCCTATCTATAGTCAAATTTTTGTTATGCCTACATCGCATGTTCTAGATTTGTGGGCATTTTTTGCATTACACACATGCTGGAAAGAAATTTAAATGTATACTGTATTGCAGTACTGTGTAATATTATAAAATTGTCTGCAAAATACTTATATTTCTATTTAAGGTTATGTTTACATATAGACGACTAACTGAATCCTAAATCTTGGCTCGTGCTACATAATTTAATCGTGCATGACTATGCATTCATAAATCTTGCTACATTCATTTACAATATCCTGAACAGCTTCATGCAAGAGAATTGCTTTAATGCTGCTTTCAGTGCTTGTTGGTGAGAGAGAGAAAGAGTACTTGTCTCTTTTAGTGTTTATATTCTGATCTCTGCTGTTTTTATTACTAAACATCCAGCCTAAGTGAGAGCGAGAGAGGATTGTACAGACGCGTACAGGATTTAGCTGGGACATTTTAACAAATTTCACACACAATTTTCATGAAAAAACGATAAATGTTTAGGAGGGCAAAAGAAAAAAAAAATCACCCGCTTTTACAACTCTTAACAAATACTAATCAACTTTTGCTTATAATTCAGCACTCAGCCTTTTTGGGTAAGTCTTTTTTGATAGGATTTAGGTCTGGTTTCTGACTGGGCCATTCCAAAACTTTCAGTTTCTTCTTCTGAAGCCATTCCTTTGTTGACTCATATTTGTGCTTTGGGTCATTATTGTGCTGAAAGGTGAATTTTTCTTCATCTTCAGCTGTCTAACAGTGGCCTGCAGGTTTTGTCTGAAAGTATATTTGTTGTTTAGTTTACAAGCCACCATTATGGATTGAGAAATGGGGTCATGGAGAAATACTGAGAGCCCTTGCCAGCTGAATGGCACACAAATGGTATGTGGCTTCGGCGTCAAGTAGCGTTAGTCAGCAAATGCTGGCTAAAGGCTTATTGCCTTTCATATCAGTTTATCTAGATATCTAGCTGCATAAATGTGAAGTTAAGCACAACTTCAAGAGAACAATTTTCTAAGTAATTTCATTGTTACACACACATTATCTTTAGAACAACAAATAAACCAAAATGTGGCATTTTAATTTGAATTAAAGTACAAGAATTGACAACATGAATAAAGCAGCATGTTAGATTGAATGGATTTCAAGGCACGGTGTCAAGAACAGGTACCAAGAGATTTGGCAAGATCTATCCCACGTTCCTGTTAGGGAAATCTTCAATCTTTCATTGTTTCACTGACTGCTTTCGAAAATTCAAACTTTGGAGAGAAACAGTGCAAGATGAACTAAAAGATGTGTGAGTTGTGTGAAGGGATCGATTCAACATGGTGGTAAGTTTTATGTGCCTTGAGAACCATACATGTACTGGTTTATAAGTTACACAGTATGCAAGTATTGCCATATTTCCATTATAGCAGCACTTAGTGATCTATTGACTCAAATTTTGTTCATGTATTAGAGAGAAACACTTTTGAATATATCTATTCTGTCAACATATGTCAGGTCCAGTTTGATTTTGTGTACTTTTAAAAAAAAAAAAAAAAAAAAAAAAAAAGGGGGGTGAAATTAACCTGCTATTAATGGGAAAAGATAACTTGAGCTGGTCTATGTTACTTAACTAACGACATCTTCTTGATAAATTGATTGCAGTTAGTACCACTTTCAAGTGAAAAAAATCACTGGACGCTTCAGCTAGGACATGTAGCATTAATATTAGCACACAAACAAATTTTTTGCTACATTTGAGGCATTTTACATGACAATTTTCACACATTTATTATTTAGTTCATACAGTATAACTCGGTTAATATACTGTATAACTAGCCAGACTCTGAGTAGATGTCTCATTTTTGGTGTTTGTTTATCTGATGCTGATGTGTACGAGACATGAATCCCATGATGGCCTTGTCCTTTACGTTTTTTAAGATTTGGAAAGAACTAGAAAACCACAGGTGTCCTTTTCTGATTGCACCAGACATGTCTTTTGATTTCTGGAGCTTCAAATTCAACACACGTCCACGTGAAATGCAAGTGTGAAAGCTTGATGAAAGCTTGCTAAGGTTGCACAGCACGAAAACAGCCTAATGCTGGCCACACTTTGACGACAGTTATTACAGTGGTCTGCAAAAGTTTGGGCAACCTTGTTTATTTCAATGATTTTCCTTCATAAATCGTTGGTTCTTAGGATTAAAAAAAATCAGTTAAATATATCATATAGGAGACAAACACAGTGATATTTGAGAAGTGAAACGAACTTTATACCATTTACAGGAAGTGTGCAATAATTGTTTG
>JAFFST010053766.1:51748-65873 GCA_022414735.1 Noturus placidus | reverse complement strand
GGGAGTGTGAGAGCGATGACACCAAATTTAACACACCTGCTCCCCATTCACACCTGAGACCTTGTAACAGTAACAAGTCACATGACACCGGGGAGGGAAAATGGCTAATTGGGCCCAATTTGGACATTTACACTTAGTGGTGTACTTACTTTTGTTGCCAGATGTTTAGTCATTAATGGCTGTGAGATAGTGTGTGTGTGTGTGTGTGTGTGTGTGTGTGTGTGTGTGTGTGTGTGTGTAATGAGTTTAGATCTTTATATTTAAACTCTGAATTGGCAGTGAAGGAAATAGATCATCAAATTCATAACATGAGCATTAAATAAATGGCCCCTTATTGATTAATCACAAGTAGGTTGTCTTCAACCAAAAGCCTTAATTTATCCTGTAATGTAACCATGTTGTTGGGTAGTATAAATATTTTAGCAGCTGACAATAATAAACATTTCAGGTAAAAGAAATCATACATTTAGATATGAGTTCGGTATAGAGTGATCATGTAAAAGGTCTGTGGTGAACCACATAATTGAACAGATTAATGACTAGAGTTGAGGTAGTTACATTGTGCCATAAATGCACACACAGTCCCCTTAAACAACTTACAACATGGCACCTAATGTTTGACCCCACCCATTTTTCAAATGATCAGAATCGGAATCAGCTTTATTGCTAAGTATGCTTACACCTACAAGGAATTTGTCTTCTTTGAACTTCCAGTGCACAACAGTACAAAACGGCAACAAGACAAACACACAGAGAAGTGTAACAGTTTAAAATGGTAGTGGGCAGGGTGAGTGGGGTCCAGATTGATGTTTCCAGTCTTCTTCATTCTGGAAGTGTATAGTTCTTGAAGGGAGGGCAGGGGGCAACAATAATCCTTTCAGCAGTCCAAACTGTCCTTTGTAGTCTTCTGATATCTGACCCAAACCAGCTATTATTGTCATCATTTCGGATGAGGCTGATGACAGTGGTGTTGTCTGCAAACTCCAGGAGCTTGACAGAGGTGTCCTTTCTGGTGCAATCATTGGTAAAGAGAGAGAGAAGAGTAGTGGGGAGAGGACACATCCCTGGCCGGCACCAGTGCTGATTGTACAGGTGTTGGAAGTGAATTTCCCCAGTCTCACAAGCTCTGCTGCCTGTCCGTAAGAAAGTTAGTAATCCACTGATCGATAGACGTTGGAACAGAGAGCTGGTGTAGTTTGGTCTGGAGTATAGCTGGGATGATGGTATTGAACACTAAGTTGAAGTCCACCAAAAGGCTCCTTGCATATGTCCCTGGTCTTTCCAGATGTTGCAGAATATGATGTTGACTGCATCCTCCACAGACCTGTTTGCTTGATAAGCAAATTGAATGGGATATTGAAAGAGTCCAGTGATGTCCTTCAGGTAGGTCAGCACCAGTCTCTCTAATGATTTCATGACCACAGACGTCAGGGCAACAGGTCTGTAGTCATTAAGTTCTGTGATTTTTGGTTTCCCTTGGACAGGAATAATGATTGAGCATTTGAAGCACCGTTGGACTTCACGCTGCTCCAATGATCTATTGAAGATCTGTGTGAAGATGGGGGCCAGCTGGTTAGCACAGGATCTGTGACACATGAGGGAAGTGCTGTCTGGGCCTGAAGTGTTCCTAGTCTTTTGTTTCCGAAAGACAATGCACACCTCTTTTTCACAGATCTTAAGTGCAGACTGAGTATGAGGAGGGGGAGGAGTGCGCTGCAGGAGGTGTTGGTGATTGTGTGACTGAAGATCAGAGCGGGTGTGGGTTGAGAGATTGGGCCTTTCAAATCTACAGGAGAACATATTCAGGTTGTTGGTCCACCACAGGGTTGGGGGTAGGAGTCCTGTAATTTGTACCGTATTTTCCGGTGTATAAGCCGCTACTTTTTCCACACGCTTTGAACACTGCGGCTTAAACAACGATGTGGCTAATTTATGGATTTTTAGGGGCTAACAAGCTTCATGCCGCCAAAACATTTAGCCTCGTCACATGGGACCAATGAAATTACCGAACAGGTCACAGTGGACCAATGAAACTGTTCGAATTGTCACGCCTCGCCAGTGGGTGGCACTGTGGTACAGCCGAGCCGACTGGACATGGGACTCCTTTACTGGTTGCACACTTCCGGGGTTTTGTGTTGTTGTTTTCATGTGTGTAATCTGCACCAGGTGTTCAGTGTTAAGTGCCTTGTTTATACGCCTGAGTTACCGTGCACTGCATTGTTTGTAGGATGTTTGTTTCTCTAAGTATGTCTTATATTCCTGAATGGCTTTAGTTTGAGTTCTACCAGTAGCATCATAAAAGCGGACTGAGGGCAGTCCTAGCATTTGTTTGTATGTATGCTATCTTCGCTAAGGAGTAATAAAGACATTGACCTGCACCTGCTTCTGTCTCTGCCTTGTTCCGTAACATGAATTCTGTTCTAAATTCTTCAGATCAGTCATTTTGTTTTTCCTAATGTTACGGCTCGCCTTAGCATTGCGGCGCAGCCGCAGACTAATCATGTGACTCTCGTTTTGTTTTGTTCCTGCTCGGACATTGGATTAAATTTCATCATGATTTGCCCCAGGTGTCTGTTTTAGTTTGATCATGTGTCTTTTTTTTTAAAGCCCTTGGTTACTGCACATGGGGCACGTTATTGTTTGTGTGTTTCCTATTACGTACGTGTGTGAAGAACATCCAATGTAGCATCTGTAGTTAGCATGCTAAGCAGTCTATGTGTTATGCCTCGTATTCCGCCTCGACCGTAGTTTCATGTTTCCTAAGTATAGACCGTACTCCTTTGTTTACTCGTGTTTGGTTTCTGTTTGTTTAATAATTGACTACTTCCTGTTTAAGCCTGGTCCGTAACACCTGATGGGCAACTGTATTTTTATATTTTCTTTAATCAGCCGTGTTACCGGCTCTGTTCGGAAAGCATTTAAAAGTTAAAAATAATCTTTGTGTAACATCTTTCTGTGTAATATCTCCTGTTACACCTGCGGCTTATTTTTTTTTCTTTCTAAATTTGGTGGGTGTGGCTTATATTCAGGTACGCTGTATAGTCCGGAAAGTACGGTAAGTTGTTTCATGCCACTCCACACTGATGCCGGGTAGTTAGCTGAAAACCTGTTTTCCAGCTTCTCAGAGTAACTTCTTTAAGCCACTCTGATTTCCTTATTCAGTGTGTTCCTGGACTGATTGTACAAATTTTTTTTATTCGCAATTCTCTAAGCCTCCTCTTTGGCTGACGAAGCTGCCTGAGCTTTGCTTTAAACCACGATTTGTTCTCGTTAAACGTTAAATGTGTTCCTAGTAGGAACACACATATCCTCACAGAAACTGGTGCATGATTTAACAATATCTGTGAACCCGTCCAGGTTAGTAGCTGCAGCCTCAGAAATACTCCATGCAGTCAAAGCAGGCTTGAGGTTCTAGCTCTGCTTCATTGGTCCATCTCTTTACAGACCTTATTACAGGCTTGGCTGATTTTAATTTCTGTCTGTAGGTTGGAAGAAGATGAACCAGACAGTGAGTAGAGAGTCCCAAAGCTGCTCTAGGGACAGAGCGATATGCATCCTTTAATGTTGTGTAGCAATGACCCAGGATGTTCCTATCTCTGATTGGGCATGTAATGTGCTGTCTGTATTTGGACAGTTCATGTGAGATTTGCTTTGTTAAAATCCTCAAGAATAATAATAACTGAGTCCGGGTATTGTTGTGCCATGTCTGTGATTTGATCAGCCAGCTGTTGCAACACTGCACTCATGCACACATTTGGCGCGATATATACATTCATCAGAATAAATGAGAACTCCCGCGGTGTGTATAATGGTTTACAGTTAATAAAAAGCACTTCCAAATTACGACAGCACCTCTTCCATGTTTCAGCCATGTTTGTGTGAAGCACAAGGCAGCAGAGTGTGAAAAGTCCTTGTTTGTACGGATGAGGAGGTGTAGTTCGTCCGTTTTGTTAGTCCGAGAGCCGAGATTTTCTAGATGAATGCTCGGCAGCACTGTTCAAAAGCCACACTGATGGAGCTTGACCAGCATGCCTGCTTGTTACCTTCTTGCACGTCTCACATGTCTCTTGAACAGCACAGCTGCACCTCCGACTAAAATGTCTAAATGTCTAAAATATTATCTGGTATATGTTGCCGAATGTTCAGCAGTTTGTCCCTGGTAAAACTGACTGGGAAAAGATTACTAGACAAAGGACAAATGAACAAAGACTGCAAAAGAATAGGAGTGCTCCACACAGAGATGGCCATCCCCGGTGCCATCTCTTAGAATACCAGGGTAGGATGTGATTGGAACATGTGACTGACAGGTGTTTCTTGTTATCCAGGTATGCTCTGTTAGATTTAATGTCCGTCCATCCATCTTCTAACGCTTATCCTTCCTTCAGGGTCACGTGGAACCTGGAGCCTATCCCAGGGAGCATCGGGCACAAGGCGGGGTACACCCTGGACATGGTGCCAATCCATCGCAGGGCACAATCACATACACACTCACACACCCATTCATACACTACGGACATTTTGGACATGCCAATCAGCCTACCATGCAGGTCTTTGGACTGGGGGAGGAAACCCCCGCAGCACGGGGAATAAATGCAAACTCCACATACACAGGGCCATAGTGGGACTCGAATCTCCGACCCTGGAGGCGAACGTGCTAACCACTAAGCCCCCTTGTGCCCTATATTGATTGTTTAAATAATTAATTGCTCTGAATGTCTATTCCTTGTTTGAGCCCTGGGTTTTGCATTTGAAGACAGCGTTTGTTGTTAAAGGATCAACCAATATGAAAACTAGAGAGCTGTCTATGGGAGAAAAGCAAGCCATTTTGAGAAAAGAGTGAAAATCAACCCGAGGCATTGCACAAGTATTGGCCATAGCCAATGCACCAATTTGAAATTTCTTGAATAAGAAAAAAACTGATATACTAACAAGACATGAAACAAGTCATCCAAGTAAAGCCACAGCTGTGAAGAAAAAACCCAAAAACAACAGTTATTAACATCACCAACAACTTCTACAGTGCAGGGTTGAAGGTATCACAAAGCACCATTCTAAGAAGACTTCAAGTTCAAAAATATAGAGGCCATAACACAAGATGCAAACCACTCATCAGCAGTAAGAATCAGAAGGCCAGATTGGAATTTGCAAAGAAATACAGAGATGACTCAAAGGTTTTGCAAACAAAATTAACCTCTACCAAAGTGTGGAGAAACATAGGATCTGTTCATGATCCAAAATATTTGGGATGTACCGAATGTTTGGCAACCGGAATTATTCGGCCAAAAATAGCAAAAAAAAAAAAGCACTTTCTGTGTTTGGCCGAATAAGTGAAAAGGCAGAATAAATTTTGACCGAACAGTGACATGTTTGATGACGTGACCAAATAGCCTAGCAACCAGAGTGAGATGCGCGAATGTGACGATCTCCCTTTCCGGCAGCGCGCTCTGAGAGATGAGGGGGCGTGCATGCCCGATCTACTTGCATGAGTGCTCAGTGATGCTGACATCCATGACATTGTTTACTGTGGACACGTGCGTTTGTTTTGTCATTGGTTGTTGTTCGGGGGTGTGGCTTTACAGAGACTGGGACGTGAGCGGTATATATCCCCAATATGATCAGCTGTATATAACCGAATATAACCATTTTTTCCACTCATCAATGCACGTTTTAATTCACTTTGTTGTTGTAGGCTACAGAGTGTTCCATTCTTTCAGCAGTCAGTTATAGGCCTAACATAGGCTTTTCAAGGGGGGCTCAATGATGACCACATCAAAATTTATTTATTTATTTATTTAAAGTTATATTGTGCCTTGTTGGTAGCCTATGCCTGCTGGAATGGAAAAAAATGCTCAGTGTTTAAATAAATATTGTGAAATTGTTTTTGTAATAGATTTTTTCTTTGAAAAGCAAGACAGAATAGTAAAAAGCACATATTGACTATTTAATTCATGCAATGGTGAAAAAAAATGGCAAAATAAATGGAATAAACGTGTTCGGTACTCTGCCAAGTTTCATTATATTCGGCTTCGGCCAAGCATTTTCATTTTGGTGCATCCTTACAAAATATACAAGTTCATTGATCAAGCATGGTGGCGGTAGTGTCTTGAGTTGTCTGCCAGTTTACATAGAAATGCATCCAATCTGATTGGGATTAACTTCATCATGCATCAAGCCAGTGATCCAAAAACTACTGTCAGCTCAACAAAGGATTTCTTCAGGGGGAAAAAGTTGAAGGTTTTAGATAAGCCAAGTCAGTCACCAGACCTTAAACCAATTGAGCATCATTTCACTTCCCGAAGAGAAGACTGAAGGGAGAAGCCTCCAAAAACAAACAACAACTTAAAGATGCTTCAGCACAAACCTGGAAAAGCATCAAAAAAGAAAAATGCAACAGTTTGGTGATATCAGTGGGTCACCTGCTTTATGCGGTTATTATAAGCAAGGGATATGCAACCAAATATTAAGTGTTATTTACTTTAAGATGATCTGTTCCTATACTTTTGTTCTAAGTTGTTTATCACAGATGGATGTAAAAATCTTCAGTGTATAGAAAAAGCAAAAGAATTGGCCTTGCCATTCCAATACTTTTTCAGGGGACTGTACAGTACAATACATGTTTATTGGGATGCTATATTTGTCTGGCACAGCTGAGTAGTTATCTTTAGTGGTGTAGATTAAGAGATTTTAGTAGTTTATAATCTCTACTAAAAGAAAAATGTGGGATATCTGATCCGGTGATTGAGTTGAGTGCTGAATGAGGAAGGTTGTGTATTGTGTAAACACCAGGAGTTGTGCTCTGTTTAAATTTTACTCTACACTCCAGACAGCTCTTCTAATATTTCTTCCCAGGAGGCTTTGCTGCTGCCTGTGATTGGGCCAAATTTTCTGCTCTATTTTCCCTCACTCAGACACACACACTCTCTCTCACTCTCACACACTCTCTCTCTCACACTCTCACTCTCACACTCTCACACTCTCACTCTCTCTCTCACTCTCTCTCTCTCACTCTCACACTCTCTCTCTCTCACACACTCTCTCTCTCACACACACACACACTCTCTCACTCTCTCTCTCGATCTCACACACTCTTTCACTCTCACACACACTCTCTCACACACACTCTCTCTCTCTTTCTCTCTCACACACTCTCTCTTTCTCTCACACACACTCTCTCTCTCTCTCTCTCTCTCACACACTCTCTCACACACACATACACACACAAACACACAAGATTTGAATCACTGGAGTTGTATCTGTTTATGTGGTCAGTGATGATCACTGCAAATTATCACACACATACACACACGCACACAATGGCAAGAGATGACTGAATAGCTATGACAAGCTTTCACTCTTCCTCACTCTCTCTTTGACTGTGTCAGGGTCTGTTGTTCTCTGCCTGAATCACAGTCTGCAGCTCTCTGTCTCTTTGTCTCTCTCCTTCTCCCTCTATCACCTTAAAGTAATGTGTTTCAGCATAGTGTATTTCACTCTTGTACTAACAGAACGCATGAAGATGTGTGTGATTGTAGATTGGATGTAGTTTGCATGAGATGCTGTCAGCAGTGGCACTAAACAGGGCGGGAGTATTGTATTAGGCCAGTTCTACTTTCTTGTCACAGGACCTTTTTGGGATTCAGGATTTTAAAGAATGACTAGTAAAACATGAATCCTCCTTATAACTACTGTATGTTACAGTCTGTATTTTCAGTCTACAAAATAGAAAGCCATGTTTCCTTAATGGTATTTTCCATTTCCATTTTGTTATATCTACTGCGTCTAAATCACAGGGCACGGTGGCTTATTTGTTAGCACGTTTGCGTTGCATCTCCAGGGTTGGGGTTTTGATTCCCACCTCTCCCCTGTGAGCAGAGTTTGCATTTTCTCCTATGTTTCGGAGTTTCCTCAGAGTATTCTGGCTTACTCCCCAGTCCATAAGCATGCGTTGTAGTCTGATTGGCATCTCTTGTCCATGTGATTGTGCACTGCAGTGGGTTGGCACCCCATCCAGGGTGTCACACCATGTGCCCTGAGTCCCCTGACTCCAGGCTCCCCTGCCTCCAGCCCCCTGGATGGAGTCTAAACCCGATTTCACACCAGAAGTGGTACATGCACATCATACCACAAATGCCCTGCCTCATTTTTTATTACACTTCAATTGCATTCAATACAGGAATATTGTATTGTTTCTAGTTCTAAACATTTCTATGTTGTCTCTTATTCATTATTATTGGCACAGAGACTGCTCTTCCCACCACCCCTCCTGTTCCTTTTTCTGTACAGTCTGGTTTAGTTCATGCATGACAGCCCCCTAGTGTACACTTTCATGTGAAATGCAAAGACTTCTGGAGACTTATCAAAGATTCAAGAGACAATTTATGAATTTAAAATTGTCTCTTGATTGAATTTAAATAAAATTGATAATGTTTCAGGATTCATCTGTCATTGATAACACATGGCATAAAGCTCACTGTCTTTAGTAGAGTTTTTGATTATCTTTGGCTTTGAGTGACATACAGACACATATATCCACTGCAGCTGTATACAGGAATGGCACATTATTCTTACTGATGGTGATGGGGGAGACTGCCTCTATTGTTTTCTGAAAGACACACACACACACACACACAAACGCACACTCCCAACCACCAACACCATTGTTATTTCTTGTAGAGGAATGGTTCTGAGTATATTTTTGGTTTGGTCACATATACATTAAATACACTGACTGATTTCCCACCTCATCAGTTATACATCACACACATGCATGTGCAAGTTTGTACTGTATGTACATGTTCTTTTCATTGTCAGCAGGTCATGTGACTGTGGTTGCTGTGGTAACTGCTATTCTGAGTCTTGGGTTCTGGGGTTTAGTCTTTATCCAGACTTGCCTTATTGATACAACATCCCTTAACACTGAGCTATGTTCTGTGTTCAGGCTACACATTATAAATATATAATGTTGAGAGACAGTGATTACAGTTTACACTCAGTTAAAAGGGACTTTCAGCTGTATTATAATACAAGTAAATGTGTTCCATGAATAATAAATTCTGTCACTGCAAGCTAGCACAGCCATTATCTTGGCAGTTCATCCCCTGACAAACAATCTCTGCTGGCACTGTCGGTGCACGAATGCCCAAAATATAGTGAAATCAGTCCATCATGCCGTGGGCTGTGTCTAGTGACAACATACACACTGGAAAAATGGGCACCGCTGCAAGCATAATACAGGCATAACGATAAGAAAAACCTCAAGATATTTTGTTGGCATTTCCGGCTACTAGGTTTACCTAGACATTTATAATATGTAAAGCCATCGCCAACATTTAATCAAAGAAAAAAAAATGTGCAAGCCTTACAGACTTTGGCCCTTAATTACTAAAGGTTTATGATCGCAATGGTACCATTACTAAGTGTACACATACTCAGGATCTCTCGTAGGATACAAACCTTTTTCCGAACAACCTGTATTTTTCTCAGCCAGCCTCATGAGGAGCCTACACTAAGAGGCTTTTCTGTTCTGAAATATGCTGAGCTCCTCAGTGCTCAAGTTCTAAGCTTGAAATTAAAACTATATGTCTGGGGAAACAATTTAATTAGAAGTAAAACTGAAGTAAATCTGTGTATTAAAATTCATTTTGTTTGCCTGTCTGCCTATTTCTTTGGGTTTCAGAGGTCCAAAGCACCATGGGAGGAAAACTGAGCAAGAAGAAGAAGGGATACAATGTGAATGACGAGAAGGCAAAAGAACAGGACGCCAAAACAGAGGGAGCATCAGCAGAAGAGAATGATGCTTCGAAAGACAACAAGGAGGAAGCACCAACTGCCACGGAAACCACTGAGACAGCCAATGACACGGCGGCAGCCACCAAAGAAGCAACACCTGTTGCGGATAGCAGTGCAACTGTGCCAAAAGAAGAGGAGAAGAGTGTTGCCCCAGCAGCAAAGGAAGAGAAATCAGCAGCTAGCACCACCTCAACATCTAATGCCAAGAGCCCCGAGTTTGCCAAAATGGAACCTGCCAAGAGTCCTGAGACCCCACCCACCAAAGCAGAAGAAAAACCCGCCTCTGCTCCAGCACCGGCCAATGAGAAAGAACCAGCGAAAGATACCACCCCAGCTCTCAAAGAGCCTGCCCCAGCTAAGGATCCTGCCTCTGCGATGGAGAGCAAGGCAGATGCTGAGGCTAAAAAGACTGAAGCTCCACCTTCTGCACAGCCTGTTACCACGGAGACCAGCCCTGCCCCCAGTAAGGAGCAGACAGTTGCTGTGCAAGATTAACGAACAGAGGCAAACAAACCAATAAGAAGAAAAATAAATAATAAAAAAAAATCAGATTAAATTAGTGAAACTAGCCCTTCTTAAATTGTAATATTAATAATTGTAATAATAATATTGACTTTGACAACATTACTCAACATCTCAATTATTTTTACTGATGATGATTTTTTTTTAATAGAGCAGATAGCAGTTATGAGGCGGTAATGAAGTTGTATAAGTTGAATACGAGCTAAAATGATGATGATGATTAATGTGGTGCAGTTGATTTCTGTTGTCACAGTTATTATTGTTATTTTAACACGGACACAAGACTAAATCTACCACCAGCCCCTAAATCTAACTCTTAGTGTCTCTCTCACTCTTAATGTCTCTCTCTGTCTTGCTACCTGTCTCACTATCTCCATTAAACCCTCTATTTAATACAGGGGTCAAATGAAAGCGTGAAACAGGCTTTTTTTGCAGGCCACACACACACACACACACACACACACACACACACACACTTCTCACCACACTGTTCTTACATTGCTCTCTTTTCAAGATGAGTGTGACTGATGTGCGAGTGTGTCTGTGTGGTGGTCTTGCATTCTATTGGGTATCTTCTCTCTGCTGCCGTCTGGTTTGTGCTTTGGTCATTTGCAGTGGTTGACGTTGTGTTTTGGCCTTTGTTCTCTAGTCTTTCCTGACCTTTCAATGCCTTTCATTGATATCCTTTATATTGATGGAATAAAAAACAACAACAAAAAAAAGAATGTTTGTGCAGCACAATGTAATATATGCATACACACACACACACACACACACACCATAGAGAGAGTGTGAGAGAGAGAGAGTCTGTGCTAAAAGGTGTTGATGCATTAAAATGTGTGTACACATTTGCAGTGTTTGTTTAACTCTCCAATGGTATTATATGTACAAATAGAATCATGTGTGCATGTGAGCATGTGTCTGTGTGTGCATGTGTGTATGAGAGAGCTTAGATAGCCATGCCTGAGGACACAGTCTGCCTTCTTAATGATTAAGCAGCAGTTGACATGGTGTCCAAGCATGACAGTAAGAGAGTGAGATGAAGAGAGATTTGGAAGTGTGAATCACAGACTTTTACTAAACAAAATGATTTCTCTCAATGCAATGTGACCTGTGTGTGTGTGTGTGTGTGTGTGCGCGCGTGTAAGAGAGAGGGACAGAGGGTGTGTGAGTGAGTGAGTGTTGTAACAGACTTCTTGCATGTCAGTTGTTGAGTGGCCATGTAGTGTATTTTGGTTTCTGTGGAAATAATGTTGACAATATTCTATTACTCTCTCATTAAAAATGCACAAACACCCCAACAGACACACTCTCTCTCTCTTTCTCTCTCTGTCTCTCTCTCTCTGTCTCTCTTTCTCTCTCTCTCTCTCTCTCTCTCTCTCTCTCTCAGTTTGTCTATTTCTCTCTTAACATCCCTTGCCAAAATGAAACGGAACTTAAGCTGGATGATTTGAAATTATATGTTCTTGTATAGATGGAGAAACTAATAAAATGTAAGAAACTGATTGAAATCCCTGGTGATCATGTCATGTTTTTTGCCTCTGTATTTTGATACATTTTCTGCTTTAGGAAAACCTGAATATATTTTACCAAAATGAAAGAAATATTTTTTATTTATGGTGGCTTAGTGGTTAGTTCCTCACACCTCCAGGTTTGGGGGTTCAGTTCCCGCCTCTGCTCTATGTGGCTGGAGATTGTTCTCCCTGTGCTTACGGGGGTTTCTTCCAGTTACTCTGGTTTCCTCCCCCATTCCAAAGACATGCGTTGTATGCTGATTGGCATCTATAAATTGTCTGTAGTGATTGTGCCCAGGGTGTCCCCCACCTTGTACCCCAAGTTCCCTGGGATAGGCTCCAGGATCCCTGCGACCCTGTTCAGGAATAACGGTATGGAAAATACCTAGGTTATCCTACCTTGCCATAGCTGTCTGCCTGCAAAGATTACATCAGCCAGTTTAACAAACCCAGCTATACAGGCAGTCACTAGCTAAATAAAGAAGAAGCAGCTTTATTTGTCACATATATATTACAGCACTGTGAAATTCTTTTCTTCATATGTTACAACTTGTTAGGAAGTTGGGGTCAGTGCATGGGCCAGCCATGATGCAGCATCCCGGTAGCAGAGAGAGTCAAGGGCCTTGCTAAAGCTTAGCAGTACTGGGGCTTGAACCACCAACCTTACAATGAGTAACCCAGAGCCTTAACTGTTAACTGAGTCACCACTTGCCTAATGTGACTTTTTCACAATATGTTCAGTTTTTTTGATAGGTGAAACACACACAAGTTTAATCAATTCAATCTGTGATCAGATACCATCAATGCTCCTGCACCATTACATTGTCAAACAGAGAAGAGTGCTTACATGCGCTGCATAACAGTGGACAAAGTTTAAAAATGTTTGTGACCTAATAAAAAGCCATTAATAATAATAAATATAATCAACAAAACAGAACTGACTGCATTTATCACCCATTATTTCCCCACATATAGTGATTAGAGAGTAGTTATACATAGTAGTTGTTTTATTTATATATATATAGTATCTCACAAAAGTGAGTACACCACTCACATTTTTGTGAATATTTGATAACTTTTCATGTGACAACACTGAAGAAATGACACTTTGCTACAATGTAAAGTAGTGAGTGTACAGCTTGTGTAACAGTGTAAATTTACTGTCCCCTCAAAATAACTCAACACAGCCATTAATGTCTAAACCGCTGGCAACAAAAGTGCGTACACCCATAAGTGAAAATGTCCAAATTGGGCCATTTTCCCTCCATAC
Source organism: Noturus placidus (assembly GCA_022414735.1). Classification (NCBI taxonomy): domain Eukaryota; kingdom Metazoa; phylum Chordata; class Actinopteri; order Siluriformes; family Ictaluridae; genus Noturus; species Noturus placidus. The sequence goes on along the minus strand of JAFFST010053766.1, from coordinate 52,778 downwards.
ATGTGACTTGTTATTGTTACAAGGTCTCAGGTGTGAATGGGGAGCAGGTGTGTTAAATTTGGTGTCATTGTTCTCACACTCCCTCATACTGGTCACTGGAAGTTCAACTGGAAGAAAAAAAGAATTGTTGCTCTACATAAAGATGGCCTAGGCTATAAGAAGATTGCCAAGACCCTGACACTGAGTGGAAGCACGGTGACCAAGACCATACAGCAGTTTAACAGGACAGGTTCCACTCAGAACAGGCCTCGCCATGGTCGACCAAAGACGTTGAGTGCATGTGCTCAGCATCATATCCAGAGGTTGTGTTTGGGAAATAGACGTATGAGTGCTGCCAGCATTGCTGCAGAGGTTGAAGGGGAGGGGGGTCAGCCTGTCAGTGCTCAGACCATACGCCGCACACTGCATCAAATTGGTCTGCATGGCTGTTGTCCCAGAAGGAAGCCTCTTCTAAAGATGATGCACAAGAAAGCCCGCAAACAGTTTGCTGAAGACAAGCAGACTAAGGACATGAATTACTGGAACCATGTCCTGTGGTCTGATGAGACCAAGATAAACATATTTGATTCAGATTGTTTCAAGGTGAGGAGTACAAACAAGTGTGTTTTGCCTACAGTCAAGCATGATGGTGGGAGTGTCATGGTCTGGGGCTGCATGAGTGCTGCCGGCACTGGGGAGCTACAGTTCATTGAGGGAACCATGAATGCCAACATGTACTGTGACCTACTGAAGCAGAGCAAGATCAGAATTCAGTATTCCAGCATGAATACGACCCCAAACACACCTCCAAGACGACCACGACTAAAGAAACTGAGGGTGAAGGTGATAAACTAAATCCTGTTGAGCATCTGTGGGTCATCCTCAAATGGAAGGTGGGAGGAGCACAAGGTCTCTAACATCCACCAGCTCTGTGATGTGGAAGAGGTCTCCAGTGGCAACCTGTGAAGCTCTGGTGAACTACATGCCCAAGAGGATTAAGGCAGTGCTGGAAAATAATGGTGGCCACACAAAATATTGACACTTTGGGCCC
>JAFFST010053766.1:33173-51449 GCA_022414735.1 Noturus placidus | reverse complement strand
AGACATTAATGGCTGTGTGTTGAGTTATTTTGAGGGGACAGCAAATTTACACTGTTACACAAACTGTACAATCACTACTTTACATTGTAGCAAAGTGTCATTTCTTCAGTGTTGTCACATGAAAATATATCATCAAATATTTAAAAAAATGTGAGGGGTGTACTCACTTTTGTGAGATACTGTGTATATATATTAGAGACGTACTGATGCTACAGTTCTCAGCCGATACCAATAACCAATACCTATAGTTCTGCCTTTTATATCTTTTTTAAATTAATAATTAATTCCACAATTCTGAAGGAAATGTAAATAAAAACCTTATTCTTTCCAGTTCAACAAGTTGTTTCACAGTAACTGGTCTTATATACAGAAAACACATTACTCTAATTAACTTTAACACATGAACTAAATTCTGAAGTTTAAAGTAAGATTTCTTAACTTATTGAATGTTATTAATTCATATAAACATTGACTGAATTCTAAAAAACCTCCTGTTAGTCCCACATTCACTCGCCACAAACATACTTCATCACTGAACATCAAACTGGTGGTATATAATAAACACTTTTTTTTTTTTTCTTGAAATTTTAACATTAACAGGATATGAATTATGCTACTCTAGAAATATATTTACTTCCTGCGCTGATCATCAGATGACCCATAGCGGGAAAAATAGCCTTATAGCCTTTATGGTCTGATACATTGGTGCATCTCTAATATATATAAATTAGTATATCAAATATAAATTAAATATATAGTGCATTATTTTAACAATTCTTTCTTTTGAATCAAAGTAAATTAAATATTCATAGCAAATAACCTAAGAACAAAATCAGGCTTTACTGACAAATCACACCAGCTTTGTTTTATTACTACCATGTCATTCTCCTGAATGTCTCTTGACTAAGCTGACTATATCCAATGATTCATGAAGACTCTGTCATGTAAAACTATAATTCCTAACAGCATCAGATCTGAAATGATTCTCTCATTATACTCCAGTTCCTAATTAAGGCGATTACTGATTCAAATCAGATTCTCCACTCTGATTCCTGATTAAAAACAATTCCTGATTAAAATCAGTGTGAAGCTCTTGAGAGAAAGCCCTAATCAAAGCTGAATATGCTAATCCTTGAATGAGAAGACATTCAAACTAATCACATGCATTTTGTAGTACTTTCATGAGCGCCATACATACAGTTATATAGTGAACAACTATTGGATCAACCAACACAGACTTTGGACTGACTAATCAAAAGAAGTACTGTGTGACACCATCTGATTGGCTGAGGGCTGACCATAGTTACCACTCTTGCCTAGCAACACAATTGAACACAGACAGAAAAGGAGATACAGTATATACATGCAGGAACTACAGTATAATATACAGTATATGCACATGTATATAACTTGTATAAGCATAAAAGACCCAAAAAACAAACAAATGTTTTCAACGGATTATTATCTTATAAACATTACATAATAACCTGTTTAAATAGGCTGGCATATATTTTGTTGAACAAAGGCATGCACAAAGGCACACACACACACACACACACACACACACACACACACACACACACACACACACACACACATGCATGCAAACATGCACACATTACTCTCTCTTTCTGTCTCTCTCTCTCTCTGTCTCTCTCTATCTCTCTCTCTCTCTGAAAACTTGGAGAATAAAATTAGCCATAGTAAAGGGTAAAGTCAGATTGGTATAATTTACATTTCAGAGTCACTAAAGATGGGTTTACTGGTAAAACTCCACCTCCAGCTCTTTAAGATCAGCAGAGTCCCTGGGGGGAAAATCAGTGCCTGTCATTGGTTGGCTGCATTTCTATGGTAACACAGCTGTGTGTGTATGTGTGTGTTGGAAGCATATGTGCTTCTTATGAGAGATCAGTCTGATCTCTACTAACTTGCCATTCACAGTCTAGATGCACCCCTGCACTACCCACTCCCTGCCTCTGCTCTGCCCACACTTTAGCCTATGCACCACTCACTGGATGCCACTTGTGCCACAGGGGGTCTAAAATTCACATAAAATTCCATTTCCTAGTTTGAAGCGATTGCTAAAGATGTTTCACTGATATCATCAGCACACATAGCAAACAATACATTTTTCATGAATATAACTTTTGGCTCATCAGAATGTACAAGTCAATGTGAGTCAGCTAGCTCATGGGATATACATTTATTCATTTAGCAGACGCTTTCATCCAAAGCGACTTACAAGTGCACACTCACACACCAATGGTAGCAGAGCTTCCATGCTAGCTTGCCATCAGGGGCAACTTAGGGTTCAGTGTCTTGCCCAAGGACACTTCGGCATGGGATCACCCGGGCCGGGATTCGAACCACCAACCCTACGATTAGTGGACAACCCGCCCTACCGACTGAGCCACAGCCGCCCAATATAAAGTGAGTGTGGCTTCATTGGGATATATTTCCACCAGCAGAGCAAAAAGAAACAAAACATTTGGCCATATTCTGAATATGAAATGTCAGTTACTCAATGTTAGTTACTTGATGTTTACTAACTAGATATTTCTATAAACTGAACTAAGATTAGTGGAGTGAGCCCTCTCTCTACCTGGCACATTTTTTTGATAGGCTGGTGATGTTTGACACTTAAGTAATGCTGCTTCTTACAAAATATGGTCATAACTAGAAAAGCAAAATATATGTGTTGCTGTCACATTCCGACGGGGTGAGGTATGGAAGCAAACGCAGTTGTAATCGTAATCATTGTGATACGGGGTGTTCAAAGGGTGTAAACGAGAAGGTCAAAGGTCAGGCGATCGGACAAACAATGCTTAGAGGGTAAGGCAAAAGTGTGGTCAAAAACATAAACTATGGTCGCGGTAACTAGGAAAACAATCGAGATCAGTAAAGGCTCTGCAACGCACCGAACAAGTGAACTAAACGTATACTTCGCAACTAACTCATGGGTGAATGACTATAAGTATTAGCGGTGAGTGTGTGTGTGATTGCTGACAGGTGTGCGAGATCAGAACTCCGGGGACGATGAGCGCATGCGTGCATGGGAGGTAAGTGTTGCTTCTTGGAAAATTGAGTTCTGACCGGAATGGGATATGACAGACCAGAACCCCCCCCCCCCCCTTTTAGAGTTCCTTTTAGGCCTCCCTCAGGGACGAGGGGCCAGGAGATCAGGGTGAGTGGTGTGGAAGTCCTTGATGAGTTGTGGGTTCAGTATGTCTTGTTTCTGAATCCAGCACTACTCCTCTAGTCCGTAGCCTTCCCACTCGACTAACTATTCCAGTTTGCCCCTCCTGTGACTAGATTTGACTATCTTCTTGATTAGGTAAGCTGATTGTCCCTCAACATCCAGAGGAGTCGGGGGTGTCTCAGAAGGCACTTCCGTGGCTAGTGGTCCATTAACAACTGGTTTCAGACATGATACATGGAAGGAGGGGGTGATGCGGCTGTGCCGTGGTAAGTCCAGACAATAAGTGACTTCATTGATTTGCTTGAGGATTTTGAAGGGACCGGTGTATCTAGGTGTGATCTTTTTGCACCTTTGTGGTTGTTTTAAGTCCCTCATGGATAGCCATACTCTATGGCCGGGTCTGTAACTTGGATGTTCACTGCGACTGCGGTCAGTATTGCGTTTGTATATGATTGCGGTTTGTTTCAGATGCTGATGTGTGTCTTCCCATACTTGTTCCCTCTGCTCAACCCACGGATCAACTGTGGGTGAATCTGTGGCATTTGCATTCCATGGGAATAGAGGCGGTTGGTATCCCAGTATGCACTGAATCGGGGTGAGACGAGTAGCTGATTGTTGTGGTGAGTTTTGGGCATACTCGGCCCATGGTAGAAACTTGATAAAATCTTCAGGGTTAGCAGAACAAAAGGTAAGAAGGAATTGTCCTAATTCTTGATTAACTCGCTCTACTTGGCCATTGGCCTGCGAGTGATAACCTGAGGTTGGGTTTAATACGACTCCCATCTTTCCCATGAAGCTAGCCCAAACTTTGGATGTGAACTGGGATGACGAAATATCTAAAGACATGTTGGAACAGTAGTTTGGCAGTCCTGAAGGCTGTGGGTAGGGCGGGTAGTGGAATGAAACGCACTGATTTAGAGAACTGGTCCACTGTGACAAGGATGGTGGTGTTTTCCTGGGATTTTGGTAAATCTGTTACAAAGTCCACAGAAATATGAGACCATGGGCGTTGTGGAAAGGGTAGGGGCCTGAGCTTACCAGTAGGAAGAGTTCATGGGTACTTTACTCTGTGTGCATGAAGAGCAGGATGCCACCACTCTGTGTATGTCCCTCTCCATGTTCGGCCACCAGTATTTTTCCCGTAGTAGGAGATAAGTATGTTGTGCTCCAGAGCAGCCTGTACCGATGGCCGTGTGTGCCCAGATAGTGATTTCTTGATGATGCTTCTCGGGTACAAATTGTCGGCCAGTGGGACATGCTTTAGGGATTTGTGACGAGGGGATGCTTTCTAACTCCTGGTTAAGCTCCCATTAGAGTTTACTGATAAAGTACATATTCTTTATGGTCCTTGTAAACTTGTGGGTGATCCAGACAGGACAGGGCATCGGCTTTTGTGGTTTTGGATCCGGGTCTTTGACAGTGTAAAGTGGAACCCTTCAAAAAACAGAGACCATCGGGCATGTCGGGGTGTCAGCTTCGTTGCTGTGTGCAAGTATTCCAAGTTCTTATGATCTGTAAAGATGACAAAGGGATGTGTAGCTCCTTCTAACCAGTGACACCATTCTTCAAGAGCTAATTTAACTGCCAGGAGTTCTCTGTTGCCCACATCGTAATTTCTTTCGGACGAGGAGAGTTTTCTTGAAAAGCATGCTACTGGGTGGAGTTTAGGCTTTTCTCCGAACCTTTGTGAGCCTTTCATATGCGTCAACTTCTACGATGAATGGTCTGGATAGATAAGGATGTTTGATAATGGGGGCTGTAGTGAAGGCATTCTTGCTCTGTTGAGCAGCCGAGTCCCACGGCAGACGCTCGGGTTTCCCCTTCAATAAAGATGTCAAGGGATGAGCAATAGTGATAAAATTGCGAATGAAGCGTCTGTAGAAAATGTTGAACCCCAGGTACCTTTGTAATTCCTTCACTGTCGTGGGTGTAGGCAAATTAATAGCAGCTTTGACCTTTTCTTTATCCATGGTGATCCCTGTTGGATTAATGATGTATCCCAGGAAGGAAATGGTATCCTTGTGAAATTCACATTTCTCGGCTTTGATGTACAACTGGTTCTGGAGCACTTGAACACTTGACGGACGTGGTGAATGTGTTCTTCCTTGGAGTTGGAATAGATTGAGATGTCATCGATGTACATGATTACATTACGTCCCAGCATGTGATGTAAAACATCATTAATGAGACATTTGAAAACTGAAGGTGTGTTAGAAAGCCCATACAGCATGACCAGATATTCGTAGTGACCTGAAGTGGTGCTAAACCCTGTTTTCCATTCGCCCCCCTCTCGGATTCGGATAAGGTTATATGCACTGCGTAAATCCAACTTTGTAAAAATACTGGCTGAGCGTAATTGCTCCAAAGAAACAGGGACTAAGGGTAAGGGATAGCAGTAGTTGACACAGCACTGGTTTAGGCCTCGATAGTCAATGCAGGGTCATAACCCTCCTCCTTTCTTCTCCACAAAGAAAAACCCCACAGATGTTGGTGATTTAGATGGACATATGTAACCCTGGTTCAATGCCTCCTGGATGTATTCCTCCATGGCTCTTTGCTCTGTGAGAGTCAGTGGATAAACTCTCCCTCGGGGTGGAGTTGTTCCCGGTAACAAGTCGATAGCGCAGTCGTAGGGCCTGTGAGGAGGTAGTCCACAAGCCTTTATTTTGCTGAAGGCTTCACTGAGGTCCTGGAATTCGTTGGGCATTTGGATGGTATTATAATTAGGGCTTTCTATGGAAGAAGCTGCTAACGTGATTACAGGTGTTTGCAGACAATAGCGAAGGCAATTAGGGGACCAATTAATTATTTCTCTCTGAGTCCAGGATATTTGTGGATTATGAAATTTCAACCAGGGTAGAACAAGAACCACGGGATGACGGGCAGATACAGTGACGTGAAAGAAGATCTGTTCTTGATGGAGAGCGCTGGTATGGAGATTGATGGGTTCCATACAGTGGGAAATGCATCCGTTACCTATGGGGGCTCCATCATGGATGCAACGTGATGTGAGGAGAGGATGAATGGGGATGTTGTGTTGCTGGATGGTTGTCTGATCAATGAACTTTCCCACTGCTCCTGAGTCGATCAGCGCTTCAAAAACACAAGATAATCCTGAGTACTCAAGTATGACTGGCATTACAAAGGCTGATTGAATTGAGCGTTGGGTTTCAGATTCTGAACTCACCCTTGGCTGATGTTGCTTAGTGACTGCATGATCTCCTCGAACAGATTGATGCTTGAGTGAACATTGCTGAACAAAGTGTTTTTCTTCTCTGCAGTAAAAACAGTGATGTTCACGGCATCTTTGTTCCCTGTCCTGCATGCTCACCCTTGTCTGACACAGCTGCATGGGCTCCATGGGAGAATCCAGTACCGCAACTTCCACCTCACTGCGTATTGAATGGCGGCTTTGTAGCAGACGATCAAGACAAATAGCTAGGTCGATTAGTGAGTCCAGTGTTAGCATGCCAGTTCAGTCACAATGTCAGCATTTAATCCTTGGCGAAACATGGTCTTAAGTGCCGGTTGATTCCATCCACTTCTTGCTGCTACCGTGCGAAACTCGAGGGCATAATCATCTACGCAACGTGATCCCTGCTTCAGGGTAAGTAATTCCTCCCCTGTCTCTCTGCAGTCTGGAGAGTGGTCAAAGACAGTTTGGAATCTCGTGGTGAGTTGCTCATATGTGTTAATAACATTACCTCCTTTTTCCCACTCGGCTGTAGCCCAGAGCAAAGCTTTTATGGATTTTTAGGTTGAGAAAAACAGAAACCTCGGCAACGTGTCGGATCTCTGTTGTACTTCTCTGGCATCGGTGTGGGAGGTAAATGTGTTGTCACTGCTGTAGCAAACGGCGTAACTTGATTTAACCAAGCTACTTGTTCGTTAAGGCTGGCTATGCCTTGGTCGTGGTCGCTAATCATCCGGCCGTTGCCTTCGATGGCTTGAGGCCAATGTGGGTCACTCGCTGTCCCCAAAAGAAGGCAAAGTATTCTGTCACATTCCGACGGGGTGAGGTACGGAAGCAGATGCAGGCAGCAGGTGTAATCGTTGTGTTAAGGGGTGTTCAAAGGGCGTAAACGAGAAACAGGCAAAGGTCAGCCAATCGGACAAACAATGCTTAGAGGGTAAGGCAGTGAACGAGTCAACTAAACGTATACTTCACAACTAACTCATGGGTGAATGACTCTATAAGTATTAGCGGTGAGTGTGTGTGTGTGATTGCTGACAGGTGTGCGAGATCAGAACTCCGGGGAAGATGAGCGCATGCGTGCATGGGAGGTGAGTTTTGCTTCTTGGGAAATTGAGTTCTGACCGGACTGGGATATGACAGTTGCATATCCTGAACAAAGCATTTTTTATTATTACTATAAATTTTTATTTTGTGCAATAAGTTATGAGTAGCTTGTAATTTGAAAAGCTACTCACAGCTTATTGCATGGCATGTAGCTTCACCAACACTGATAACATTTTCTGATCTTTAATTCGATCTTGATCTTGAGTTTTAGCTTACAATTTCTATTTCTAAATGACAGGCCGTTGAGACACCACCACACAAAACATTCTGGAATTGTAAGATTGTTAACAATTTATAGTGTTAAACAATAATTAATATGTATATATGTAGGGACTAAGTGGGAATGAATTAATAGTTCTTCATTATCATTCAAGTTGCTGATAAGAACGCCCAAGAAATGCTAATTCTACTTTCATTCTCTCCTCCAAAAATAATACTGTACAATTCAGAACTTGAGGACTGCTCACTTGACTCACTTGTGCCCTTAAGCACACGTGCACCATAGATCGACCAATAGTGGTACCAAAATGCTTATTTGGTGAAAGAAATGCGGCTAAGGTCATCATTTGGGAGGCAGGATAATTTTAAGTTTTTATAAATTGAGCTCACCAACACATTTCATATTGCAATGTGTTTACTTATGTTTACACACATATCCATAGTGAAGATGATACATTGTTGAGTGCAGTGACCCTAAGTATTTTTAGTATATTTAGTAACCCTAAGTATTTTTGGCTTTCTGTGTTTCTGACTTCTGAATCTTACTGAAGTAATAGTACGGGAGCTGTCCAGTGCTGAACTCAAAATTTCTCACTGGCCTGTGTCATATGGAAGAAGCTTATTTATTAGAAAAATCCAAATTGGAAAACAAGATAAAAATGGCATCTTTATCCTTCTGTGAGCAGCTGAGTAGACACAGGATGGACCTCTGCTCGAATGAATCACCATTGTAAACTATGAATAGTAAATTCTTAGAGCTTGGTCTAAAAGATTGGAAAATTAAAAGAAAAATATAATTTTGCTTATCTAGGGTGAAGTCACCTAGCAAATTTTAATTGGAGGAGTTGAGGGCAATCTAGAAAATGCAATGCCTGAACTTTGCCAAGCATCATTGGAAGTACAACTGGAAACGTGTTATGGCCAGATGAGATCATCTTTTTGACCATACACACCATTAACATATTTAGTTAGAAAAGAAAGGGGACTGCACACTATGAAAAGCCCACTGTATACTATGGTGGTGGATCATTTATGTATTAAGGCTGTATTTAGACTTTAGTTTCCACTTCAGTGGCAAGAAGTGCTATAGTTTACTACCTTTTTTTAAATGAACGATTTTATTTTAATGAATAATTGACATGCAAGGGCCCTTGTGAAGACTGGAAATCTCCTGAATTCCACTAAATACCATGTTTTGGCATATATCCCGATTGCAGATTAAGACTTGGTTATTCCATCAAGGTAAAGACCACAAACAACATAAAATCACAATGACACAAACCAAAGTTTTGGCAGTGTAGGAATAATAAAAAGGGGCTTAAATGATCAAGAGTGAATAACTTTAAATATAACCTATACATCTTATACAGTAATATATAATTGCAAAACACACAGCTTTATGTTTATTGGACTGTATATGAGAGGGGCAGTGGAAGCTGCTAAAAGGAGGTTGTGAAAAACCTGTTCCTTGTCTATCATGTCTCTGCCACTAGCAATTCTCTCTCTCTCTCTCTCTCTCTCTCTCTCTCTCTCTCTCTCTGTATATATGTGTGTGTGTGTGTGTGTGTGTAATGTTCAAGCAAGCTACTAAACAAGCCAAGTGAATCTTTGATGTATTTATAACAGGGCCATAGTTGTATAAGGGGATAAAATGGAAGGCTCACCTCTCTCTCGCACACACACACACACACACACACACACACACACACACACACACACACACACAGAGAGAGAGTGAGAGTGAGAGAGTTACATTCACATAATCTTTGCCTTCAATTCCAATATGTTTTGAATGTAATTTCACTCTCAACAAGCCTCAAACAATTACAGTCAGGTATTTCACTAAATGTTTGTTCTCAAAAAGGGCTACTGCAGCTCCACATTACAGCAGAATTTAGTACCAACCCACCTTGCTTTTTCTGAAGACGATTAGTATGCAGGAGGAAGCAGGTGGAACTAAAATCTGCAGAATTTATTACTGGTAGGATGTGGACAGATATTATAAATTTAAAAGCAAAGTAATGTCATGCTGTAAATATACAGTATTACATGAGGGAAAAGTGTTGCAGAACTATATCCTGAAACAATAAATTAATATTAATATTAGACAGCACGGTAAACTACAAAATGTAACTGGTGCTGAAATTTATGCCATAGTAGCTTCAGTTTAAGAGGCTCATCCACTATCTGCAGTAACACTACAATAAAATATTCATAAGACTTTCATTTAAATATTCATAGGACTTATAAATAAAGAAATGACTGTGAATTGATCTAATATAGGTGATAGGTGTTACGTCTCAAGAATGGGTTTGGAAGCAATCACAGATAAAAACGTTTTATTAAACAATTAAACAACAAAACAAAGACACTAACACAACTAGGCAAAACACTATGGCAAGAAACAAAACACAGCGACATGGAAGACGGAAGTCTAACAAAACAAAAGACACAGAAAAAGTGCAGACAATGGCTATATATACACAAGTGTGCTCATTACCAAAGTGAATCAGGTGCAGGTGGTCATGTGACATGTAGTGCAACGCAGCTGATGGGAACTGGAGTCCAGAGTTTCCAGATATATGACAATAGGGCACTAAGATACCTGACTCCACCCATTTCTACAGAAACAAAACAATAAATAAATCAATGTTGATATTCATACTGATTTTTATATTGATTTGTAATGTTGCTGTTCATTGTACTTGTTTAGTATGAAGTTCATGGTTCAAGTATCAGCAGAAAATGCTCAAACCTTCACGCAAACATCATCTTGCACACACAGAGATACGCAAACACAACAGTCAACAGACTAGGATGTACACTAGGACCAGCTCTTGGGTGGTTGCCAAGCAACAGGATGTGTGGCAGGTTCAGGATTGTCACTAAGTGTGTTATGCGTTTTCAAAGTACTGTAAAGCGTGTGTATATTGGCTTGATAGGGTGAGGAGCTTTCAGAAAAGATGGACCTGACAGATGGTTTCTCACATTATACACATTTCTACACACACACACACACACACACACACACACACACACACACACACGCACACACACAGCCTGCAGTGTCACAGCTGAGCTCATATTTATGCCAGTTTCTATGCTGTTTAACTCTTTGATGGCTCTCTTCAATGCTTTCCATCACTCTGCTTCTCCATCTTTCCCTCACTTTCTCACACATAATGCATACATTCTCTGGTAATCATCATAGCAACTACCTTTGCATGGTTTCAATGGTCAGATAATACAGCAACGAGAATAACACCAGTCCTTTTTGGCCTGGCTGGTGAGTGCATGTTGAGAATACTGAGCATACAGATTAGTCAAACACATTCTGACAGGAAGAAATCTTTCCAGCAGACAAACACTCAAACATCGACACAACCACATACACACATTTTAAACAACCCATATGCAGACACTTTCCCAACCAATAGACAAATGCACACATCCACTCACACACAAACCAAGCCTTTCCTGTAGGGTGACATGATGAGCCAATCGAGGTTGCCATGGAGACACATCCTACGTAAGGAGAGGAAACAGAATGGAGAGATTATGTTAATCTATAACTTTTTCCATAAAGACTAGTAGTGACTCAGGTGAGGAATACATACACAAAATCACTGAGTTAATATACGTATTCTAATTATGCAATAAAAAATGCCAATAGTACACAATAACATACAGTACATCATCTGGTTGTGTATAGTTTTCCACCAAAGACATGTGATTTGAACAGACCAGGAAAATGGTATTCATTTCTTTTGTAAAATGTGCCTATTTGGAAACAAAGATAAATATTGGCCCACAAACATGAAAAGCTTTCTGAAATTATAATTTAAAGACAATTTGTTCCTTGACGAGCAATACTGCCTGAACAGTGTTTCTGTAACTCACTCATTTATCTGAATGAGTTACAATAAGTCCAGAGCCTATACTGGCAACAGGCAATGGTGGCTCGATGGTTAAAATCTGGGTTCCTGATCAAAAGGTTGCGGGTTCAAGCCCCTCTTGGCTGTCACTGTTGGGCCCTTGAGCAAAGCTCTTAACCCTATCTGTTTCAGGCATACTGTATCATCTTTGACCCCAGCTTCCTGATAAACATGAAAAAAATATTTCACTGTGCTGCAATGTATATGTGTCAAATAAAAGCTTCTTCTAACACTGGCAAAAGGTGAGAGAATTCACCCCAGATGGGATGCCAGCCAATTGCACTGCACCTTACACACGCACACACTCCTAGGGGCATTCTAGCATAGCAAATCAGCAATGTTTTTTGACAGAAGATGTACACCAGAGAACCCCTAGGTAACTAATGCTAATAGAGGGAGATCATGAAAAACTCCACAGAAACAGTATCCCAAACTCAGGAATAAACCTCAGACCCTGGAGCTGTGAGGCAGTGATGAAACTAGATAATATTTAAAACTACTTAATACACAGTTTAGTCACAGAAAGAAAACAAGTTTTGGTCAATTCATTGTGCATGTCATAACACTGCAAATACCATATGAAGCAAGGAGAGAACACGTAAATGGTAAATGGTCTGCACATATATAATGCTTTTTTAACATTAACAGTTCTACAAAGCACTTTACACTGGGTCTAATTCACCCACTCACATATGCACTTACACACCAAGGTGCTAGCCTGCCATTGGAAGCTACTTGGGGTTCAGAGTCTTGCCCAATGACACTTCAGCATGTGGAGGCATGTGGGCGAGGGATCGAACCACCAACCCTGCAGTTAATGGACAATCCATGTCATGTCATGTATCAGATGACATTGTGGTAAAAATGTACATAAGCCACAGTTTGTTTTATACTTCTAATATAATGTTAGACTACATTATTATTTTGAAGATCACAGAATAATCTATTGTCCCCTCTGGAACCTTCTGCACCTCAGGATAAAATTTGCTTAATTTTTTAGACCTACAGTATTTTCTAAACAATCACAGATTGTATGGTCTACAATTCACAGCAATTATTATAATGAGACATTTTAATTCCACAGAATTGTAACAGTAGCCTAGCATCAGAGGGCGAATGCTATCTTGGATGTTAGTTATTGGGACCACCTGCCAGCACACATTAACCAATTAAAGTCAGGGAAGTATTTCTACAGAAGGCTAGGTGAGAGGTTTACTGGTGGGCATATACTGTAAATGAGAAACTAAAGAAGACATTGATGATTTTTATCCTGTCCACTCTTGAGGTGTCGAAAATGATGTAGCTGATGTTTTTTATTTTTGCAAAGTGCTGCACGTGTCTATGTGACACGTGTCTAAGTGCTGCACGTGTCTATTTTTTAAATTATTTATTCACTGAGAAAGCAGCTTAATTTTTGTTTGTTCTCAATAATAGATAACAGTATGTAATGCAAATTGTTTGTATTGGTCTATCAGATTATTAGAACATGCATTACCATTGTACATGTAAGGAACAAAACTCAATGGGCTTTGATATTAAAAAGAAAAAAAATCAATACTTTGGGCTGTTATTAACAGGACATTCTTTATTTTCCAATAACAGCATATCAAAATCCCATACAACAGCAATTTACCAATGCTAATTATTGCTTATTTATTAATGAATTAAATATTGTGTTTTATCCATTTATAGTTACATTTATGTTAGTATAGTTATTAATGTTGTGGAACATTCATGAAACAAGTTAATTCCTGTTATCACTTACACTATAGCATCTACATATAAGCAGTTGTGCCATCAGCAGCCTCTCCTTTTTCAAGGACCACAAAAACAAAAATAAACAAACAAACACACAAACAAATAATGAATGAATAAATAAATGCTTATTATTGCGAAATCAGAATGGCCTTTATCCTAAAGACTTTTTCTCAAAACCTGAAGCCTCCTTTAACAACAACAACAACAACAACAACAACAACAACAACAACAACAACAACAAAATCTTTATTGGCTCAATATAAAGCTAGTGTGTGCATCAGGTTTAAAGACAGAGAAGACGAAACTAAGAAAGCTTCAAGCAGAAACAAAATTTCTTTCTCTCTCTCTCTCTCTGTGTGAGAGCGAGAGTGAGAGAGAGAGAGAGAGAGAGAGAGAGAGAAATTTCCCCATAAAGAGATTTTCATTTTTATATTTCAAAGAATAAAAAGAATCCATTTTGGTTACTGGGTTTAAGGTTAGAGTTAGTTAATCTAATTAATTAGCTGGTTAAGCTAATTACATGACATTAGATGACATTTACATGACATTTTTCAAATGGATAGTAAAACAAATGTGTGTGTGTGTGTGTGTGTGTGTGTGTGTGTGTGTGTGTGTATTTGAGCAAAACAAAAATGAATTCCTAAAACACTTCTGTACACCACAGGAAAACAGATTTCACATTCATTGATCATTTCGAAATTGAGGTGAACTTAGAGTCCTCAGCGCCATCTGTTGGACATGAAGCTGCAATTACACAAGTGTGAATTCTACCGAAGAATGGAAGAATCAGTAAAAACTCACCATTCCCCCCTTACCCGCCATGATGTGGGGTCCAGATGTGAGTCAAAGGGAATAATTCATCATAGCCCAAAAAACACTATTAAATGAACATGGAAATTTGTTTTGTATATAAACTTTAAAACATGGGCATATATTCCAGTTTTTATTCAGTTTTTCTAACTTTTTGTCTTGAACAAAATTAATAACACTGGCTTCTTGTTACATTCTGTCAAGACTCATGGGCACACTTTGGTTGTGCGAGTGAATGGCGATGGTGGGCATAGTAAGGGTTGACATGTAAAAAAAAATTGTACATGTCAAAATGTAAAAAAATTATGGATTCAGATGTAGTAACACTGGCTACATAACTGAATTGGCTTCTGACTGTTGGACTAACAGCATCTATTTATGGTTAAGGCTTTTGGCTACTGTGATGAGGAATGTAACCAAACAGAGATGAAGTCTAATGATCTAGTATTCAGAATTTGAAGGTCAGTACTTTACCCTTTCTGCAATATTCAGTCTGGCAGGGAGCTCTAGTCCAGCAGCACTTGAAATTTGTTTTAAGCCACTCATTCACGTTTTGTTGTATAGAAATACACCAAAAAACTATGTAATGCTATTTGAAGCCAATACTGATATCTAAATATGATATTATGAAATGCACAATCATATGCAGACATGGCTTTTCACCACTTCCCTTATGTCACACTGTCTAGCACAGTTCACAATTTAGGGTTCTAACCGTATGTGGTTTTCTAGTTCTCTGTGTGAAGAAGCAAGATTTCTATTTTAGCTTGCTTTTTCATTATCACTATGATCTTTATAGGCTAGCAGCCAATTAATATACATGGAAATATCATTAAATTAAAATAAATGTATGTACTTTAACAAACTGTGCAGTGTTTATTCTGTTCGACTGGAATCCTGGTGGAATCCTGCAATACAAACTTTAACATTATATGGCTGTTTGAATGTGCACACTTGACCATCACATGCACATGTGCTTGTTGATCTCATTCTAAAATCATGGGCCCTAATATGGTTTCCTCCCTTTGCAGCTATAACAGCTTCTATTCTTCTGAGAAGGCTTTCCACTAGATTTGGGAATGTGGCTGCGAGGATTTGCCCATTCAGCCACAACAGCATTAGTGAGATCAGACACTGATCTCTGGCATGGCATGTGGCCAGTATTCCAGTTCATCTCAAAGGTGTTCAGTGGGGTTGAGGACAGGACTCTGTGCAGACCACTTGACTTTTTCCACAAATCATCTTCATCGACCTCACTTTGTGCACTGGGACATTGTCATCCTGGAACCTATTTGGACTAGGATCCTTAAAGTCAAATCTTAATTCTACAGTTATACAAAGACATTCGAGACAATTGTTTGCAAAGTTAGATTCGAGACAATCTAACTTTGTGGCAATATCCTGGGGAACACTCACATATAAGTTTAATGGTCATATGGTCACATACCTTTAGCCAAATACTGTAGTGTATCATAAAATATAAACATAAAATAGGCCCAATACTATAAGTTAATTTATTATCAATAGTATCATTTATGGTGGTCTTACTTATCTTTATTGAAAAATTTATTCAAGATTAAATGATTAAGAAAATATTTGTCATCCTCTTACTAAATATGGAGAATTATTTCAAATTTTGTATTCTGTGATCTCGTGTCTTTTTGTTATGCAATTACAACATATTAAAATGACCAATTAAGACAACCAATTTCTATAAACAATAAACAAATGCTTTAATTCTGTATGTGTATATGTATAATGTATTCATGCATGTGTATAATCATAATTTTAGTTGGAATAAGCAAGATAATAGAGTTACTATGCTTTTAAAGGGTTATATTAACTCACTCTTCTCCCTTTGTTTTGCATAAAATTTTATGTGAACAGTCATGAAAAAACACACATGCCAGCAAAGTAAGTCTCAGTACAAGTACAAGCTACTGAACTTAGTTGGAACATAAAATATGCACATTAAATTTATTGATTTTCAAGTACAGCTTACTGTATCGAATTATCTTAGGGGTGCTTTACAAGACTGAAGATAGCTAACAAATATGGTGGAAAACTTCCAGGTTTGGGAAAAAATCCTGCACAGTGCTTTTAACACCATGGTCAATAACACACATTGGCTACCTGACATATGATTATACACATAATAAGTAAAGGCTTACACTTGAAGTGCTTCCACCAAACACATGAAAGCCAGCCAACGGCATCTTTTTGAAATGTTGCTCATGTCGAGTCACAGTGCAGCATAGAAGAATTGGAGGCCAGCCAATTTTGCTTTCTTGGACTCCAGGCCATGGATGGCTGTGGCATTATCGGGGTTTGACATTGCAATCTCCAAAAAATATGATGAAAGATTTTCTGTTGTGACACAGAAAATGAAAATAACTTACCTCCTTAATTGTGGTAGAATAAATGCTGACAAAGGGTTGAAGATGGTTTTGAGAAAATACTGGATGCTACAGTAAAATGTTGATGGTGTTGATGGTGTCATGTAATCACCCACCCTTCTGCCATATGTTGTACTGTTGGAAATGGGCCGTGTTTTTATACAGTGAGGGAAATAAATATTGAATGCGTCAACATTTTTTTCAGTAAATATATTTCCATTGAGGATATTCACATGAAATTTTCAGCAGACTTTGGTATTAGCTTAAGAACTCCACACCTATAAAGAAATCCAAACATTAAAGTCCATAAATAAAGTTATGTGTAATAAAGAGAAATGACACAGGAAAAAAGTATTGAACACACTAGCTGAAAGTTATTCAATTCTTAGTGGATGTGGTATTGAATTTAGTCTATTACCCAAAAACCCTTAGAAATTCATCTAGGAAAAAGATACCCACAGATTCAATTTGGAGACAGAAAAGAACAAGACCAAACCAATGGCTGAGGAAAAAAGCAAAGTGTCCAATTTTATTTGTTGCGTTCCACCATTCAAAATCCACTCGAAGTGTGAGAACTCTCAGACGAGATTCCGATCAGGAACCAATTGAGAGTATCCTGTGCTGTATGCTTTGGATCGTTGTCCTGCTGAAAGGTCTACCCTTCCAGCAAATTCCAGCAGATTCTTCTTAAGAATCTCCATCTCCAGGGCTCCATTCATCATTCCTTTAATGATATGAAGTGTGCCAGTACCATGTGATGAAAAACAGCCCCACACCATGATGCTTCCACCTCCAAACTTCACTGTTGGTATAGTGTTTTTAGGGTGATGTGCAGTGTCATTTATTCTGCAAACATGGTGTGTAGTATGTCAGAGGAAAAAGTTCAATTGTGGGGAGCTCCTGTGCGTGTTCAGTTGATGACGGAGTGATGTTGCTTCCATTTGCGGATAATGGCCCTAATGGTGCTTACTGGAGGATTCAGAAGTTTAGAAATATGTCTGTAACTAATTCCATCAATATGTTTCACAACAATAAGATTGTGAAGGCCTTGGGAGAGCACTTGGCTTTTACCCATCATGAAATGTTTCTTGTGTGACATCTTGGTAACAAAACGTCTTTTTATAGACCATCAATTTACTAACCCAGCTGATATTAATTTGCACAGATAGAGGTATAATTACTTTGTAACTAGTTATGGATTTCAGCTGGTTCCTTGCCTTATCTTGCCTTGGAGAACTGATTTTTCTTAGCATAATACTTTTTTCCTGTGTCATTCCACTTTATTACACATAACTTTGTTTACATACTTTAATGTTGTGATTTCTTTATATGTATGGATTTTTTGAGTTAATACTGAGGTCTGATGAAAATTGCCTGTGAATATCCTCATTGGAAATATACAATGCATCCGGAAAGTATTCACAGCCCTTCACTTTTTCCACAATTTGTTATGTTACAGCTGTCACAGCGCAGCTGGACGTACCTGCCGTCAGTAGTGAACAAGCGCATGCTACGGACTCCGATTCCCACAACTCACCGCCGCCGCTCCGGCGTGCTCGGTCTCCAGAGTACTAAGTGGCCGCACCTGACGCTCATTAGTCCCAGCCACACTCACCCGATTCAATTTCACCCTGTCTTACCATCCGGGATCCAAAAACG
>JAFFST010053765.1:169962-189119 GCA_022414735.1 Noturus placidus | reverse complement strand
TAAATTTTGTTCTACTTCATGATTGTGTCCCACCTGTTGTTGATTCTTCACAAAAAATTACAGTTTTATATCTTTATGTTTGAGGCCTGAAATGTGGCAAAAGGTCGAACAGTTCAAGGGGGCCGAATACTTTCGCAAGGCACTGTATTACAGAGTGTAAATAATTTATTATGCCTTATGTTAATATCGAGTCAGATTTTTATTTATGTATTGGAGGGAGTGTTGGGGTGCCAGCATAATGGCTTGGTGGTTGGTACGTTTGCTTCGCATTTCCATGGTTGGGGGTTTGAAAACTGCCTCTGCCCTGTGAGTGTAGAGTTTGCATGTTCTCCCCGGGTTTTCCTCTAGGTACTCTCCGGTATCTTCCCCAGTCCAATGACATGTTGTAAACTGATTGGCCAAATTGTCTATAGTGTGTGAATATGTGCGCGATTGTGTCCTGGGTGTTCCCTGAGTTTCCTGGGATATGTTTCAGGCTCCCTTTTATGTTTATCAGCTGATACCGATTATCGGCCAATACATTGGTGCATTTCTATTAATAATTACGAATATTAATGCTGTAAATATGGCAAATTTATCCAAATGGTTAATTTTCATGAAAAAGAGTAAAAAGGAAGAAAAAAACCACAAATCACAAAGCAACAGAACATAGAATGTCTGGAGTACGCATTCAACCCTGTTCCCTCAGAAGGGAACGAGACGTTGCATTTAGCATAACACTATGGGAGCACCTCTTGCGCGCGACTGACATCTGAAGCTTGTGTGAAATCATGACAATTTATAGGTCTGCCATGATCAGGTGACATGGCAATTAAGTGCATCACGTTATATAAATATGGCACCTGTGAACCGCGCCATCAGCCTCCATTATCTGAAGTGAAGACACAATTCACAGGCCTGACCTGCTAGGAAAAAGCTACGCAATGTCTCGTTCCCTTCTCAGGGAACAGGGTTACATGAGAAAACCCAGACATTCTCTTTCAAAGGGAACTTCAACGTTTTGTTTAGCATAACACTATGGGAACAAGAATACCCACTCCGTACTGAGGGGGTATGGCCTGTTCTAAAAGACCCAAGCCTGAGGGTCACTGCAAGACACTCGAGCCCAGGGTGGAATGAATATCCAGGCTGTAATAACGAATGAATATGTGTGGCATAGACCACCCTGCAGCAGAACACATCCTTTAAGGATACCCCTTTGGAAAAAGCTTGTGGAATGAGCCTTTATGCACAGAGGTGTATCAAGACTGCGCCCCTCATAAGCAATAGAGATTTATTCCAATATATAATTAGAGATGTGTTGCTTTGACACAGCATCACCACCAAAGCAAACCAGCAGCTGCTCCAATTTAAACCACTGGCTGGAGCGGTGGATGTAAGTACAGATAGCCATTTCTTGATATAACAGGTGCATTCTCTCTCTTGTTCCAGTGTGGGGAATAGAGGAGGGCAGAAAGCATGCAACAATACTGGATGGGCAGCCGATGCAGGCACTTTAGGAATATAATCCAGCATAGGATACAGGAAGGCCTTGGCTAATCCAGCAGCAAAGTCAAGGCAGGAGGGGGCTACAGAGAGAACTTGTTGATCTCCTACACGATTGAGAGATCTCAAGGCCAGGGTTGGCGAAGCTGGGAGTCGTGGTGGAGACAGTCTGCGCGGGGGGGGCGTGGCCCCAGCCATGCAGGAGCGTGCTGCGAGTTGGACCTGTGTAAGCCCCTCGGCTATTGCGGCGATTTGCATGCCTTGCTCGCTTATCATGCGTCCATACCCCTCTATGGCTGCTGCCCACTATGGATCTTTCGCTGGTTCCATAGAGGCGAAGTAATTCTGTCACGTAATGCGCGGGAGAGGAACCAATCGTGGTAAGAAGGCGGCGTGGTGAACGGGAGTAGCGTGTCGAGGAATAACTAAATCCAAATCGAAGACGATAGAAGACGTAACCAAAAAACGTAACGAGGTCACGCGATCAGGCGAACAGACTAGAACAGGATAAACAGGAATCGGAATCGAGAGGCGTCAAAAGGGTCTGGTACACGGGAAATAACTAGAAGGTAATTCAATGCTTGGTAACGCTGCGGAACGAATAGGCTAGATGTTTACTTCGCGTTAGGTGATTCTGACTGAGGAGAATATATATGGGTGAGAGTGGCTGGGACTAATGAGCGTCAGGTCCGGCCACTTAGTACTCTGGAGAATGAGCACGCCGGAGCGGCGGCGGTGAGTTGTGGGAATCGGAGTCCGTAGCATGCACTTGTTCACTACTGACGGCAGGTGCGTCCGGCTGCGCTGTGACAGAGCCCCCCCCCAAAGGGCTCACTCCGGGAGCCGGAGTCCTGCAAGGTCTACCACGTGGCCGGGGACCCGGGTGGGCCGGATGGGTCTGGTGGAACTCCTGTAAGAGCTGAGGGTCGAGAACATCCTGCCGTGGTACCCAGCATCGCTCCTCAGGCCCGTACCCCTCCCAGTCAATTAGATACTCCAGCCGGCCGCCCCTTCCCCGCCTTGATCGGAGAATCTTGTTGATGCGATAGATGGGCTGCCCCTCTATTTCCAGCGGGGCAGGTGGAGCCAAGGGGGGCGCCTGGGTGGCCAGGGGACCTTCGACTGGTTTTAGGAGGGAGACATGGAACGATGGTGATAGCCGGCTGTGCCGGGGGAGCTGGAGGCGATAGGTGACTTTGTTAATACGCTGGAGGACTGTGAAGGGACCCGTATATCGGGGCGACAGTTTCCTCCCCCCTGGTGGCGGGCGCAGATTCCTGGTGGACAACCACACCCGATCTCCTGGTTGAAACTGGGGGGTCTCACCTCGACGACGATCCGCCTTGCGCTTGTAAACGTCCGCAGCGACCCGTAGGCGGCGATGAGTCTCAGCCCAGACTCATTCGCTCTTCTTGAACCAGTGGTCAACCGCTGGGGAAGCGGTGGGCGAGGCGTCCCAGGGGTACAGGGGCGGTTGGTACCCCAGCATGCACTGGAATGGGGTTAGCTTAGTGGCGGAATGGCATAGGGAGTTCTGGGCATACTCGGCCCATGGCAAGTAAGTACTCCAGTCCTCGGGGTGGTCGGTGCTGTACGTGCGTAGAAATCGTCCCAGTTCTTGATTAGTTCTCTCAACTTGTCCGTTGCTCTGAGGGTGATATCCGGACGTAAGGTTGGTGGCTACGCCCAACTTGGACATGAATCCGGACCAAACGCGGGAGGTGAACTGGGAGCCTCGGTCACATACTACCTCTTCGGGGAGTCCAAAATATCGGAAAACGTGTAGGAACAGCAGTTCGGCTGTTTGGAAGGCGGAAGGGAGTGAAGGCAAGGGGATAAATCGAACAGCCTTAGAGAATCTGTCCACTACAACACAGATGACGGTGTGTCCCTTGGACGGCGGTAGATCGGTCACGAAATCCACGGCGATGTGGGACCACGGGCGTTTAGGCGAGGGAAGGGGCACTAGTTTACCTACTGGGAGCGATCGTGGCACCTTGTGTCGGGCGCAAACAGAGCAGGAGGTTACTATCCGAGCAATGTCCTCTCCCATCCCTGGCCACCAATACTTTCCCTGTAGGAGACAACGGGTTCGGTAAGACCCGGGGTGGCCAGTCCCGAGTGCTGTGTGGGCCCAGGTGACGAGTTCCTCTCGCCTCTCTTCGGGCACAAAGAGGCGATCCGGTGGACACTGCGGTGGCACCTGCGAGCGAGGGATCCCCTCCATCTGGTGGTCCAGAGCCCATTCGATGGCACTGTTTACGCAGGAAGGGTCTAGGATGTATTCCTCCCTAGGGACCTCCCTTTCTGGAGGATCCCGGCGGGAGAGAGCGTCTGCCTTGCCGTTTTTGGATCCCGGACGGTAAGACAGGGTGAAATTGAATCTGGTGAAGAACAGGGCCCTGGCGAGAATTGAGTCTCTTGGCTGTCCGTAAGTACTCCAGATTTCTATGATCTGTGAAGACTACAAAGGGTTGGTCCGCCCCCTCCAGCCAATGTCTCCACGTCTCCAGTGCCAGTTTTACGGCTAGTAGCTCTCTATCCCCCACACTATAGTTCCGTTCGGCAGGCGAAAAGGTTCGGGAGTAATAGGCGACAGGGTGGAGTTTTGGTCGTTCCCCGAACCTCTGCTACAGGATGGCTCCGACTCCTACTTCAGATGCGTCCACCTCCACCGTGAAGGGTAATGAGGGATCAGGGTGCCGTAGGACAGGAGCTGTGGAGAAGATCACCTTGAGCTTCTGGAAAGCTTCTTCGGCCGCGTGGTGCCACTGGAGGCGGCAAGGCTTCCCCTGAAGGAGGGAAGTGAGGGGTCGTGCCACAGTACTGAAATCTCTAATGAATCTGCGGTAGAAGTTGGCAAAACCCAGGAAACGTTGGAGCTCCTTAAAAGTAGTAGGCATGGGCCACCCCTGCACTGCCTTGACCTTCCCTAGGTCCATAGCGACTCCCTGGGGACTAATCACATACCCCAGGAAGGCGATTCTGTGTTGGTCAAACTCACATTTCTCAGCCTTGACATACAACTTGTTTTCCAACAGCCGACGTAGAACTTGGCGTACGTGTCGAATGTGCTCCTCTGGGGTATCTGAGTAGATGAGAATATCGTCTATATAGGCAATCACGTATTGTCCCAACATGTCCCGCAGGACATCATTAATGAGACACTGAAATACCGAGGGTGCATTGGCCAGCCCATACGGCATGATGAGATACTCATAGTGCCCAGATGTGGTGCTAAACCCCGTTTTCCACTCATCTCCCTTACGAATGCGCACCAGATTGTAGGCGCTACGCAGATCCAGGCGGGTAAATACTTTGGCGGTACGAAGCTGCTCCAGGGCGGACGGGACCAATGGTAAGGGGTAACGATATTTCACACAACACTGATTAAGACCCCGGTAGTCGATACAGGGTCGGAGGCCCCCTCTGAGGAAAAATAACCCCGCTGATGCTGGAGACGTGGAGGGTCGAATATATCCCTGGTGCAGAGCCTCCTGAATGTATTCCTCCATAGCTTTCTGTTCTTTGAGTTTGAGGGGGTAAACTCTTCCCCTGGGGTGGTGTAGCACCGGGCAGGAGATCGATCGCGCAGTCGTACTCCCGGTGAGGGGGAAGTCCACTTGCTCTCTTCTTACTAAAAACCTCGTGGAGATCGTGGTACGCCGGCGGGATGACTGCTAGGTTAACGGGATGGGGACTCTCTATTGAAGTGGAGGTCACTGGGGTCACCAGGTCCTGAAGGCACCTTGTACAACAGTGTGGGGACCACTGCACGATCTCTCTGCGAGTCCACGAGATATGGGGGTCGTACTGCTGCAGCCATGGAAGGCCGAGGACCACCGGGTGACGCGCTATCTCAATCACATACAGACGGATCCGTTCCTGATGGAGAGCACTGACGCTGAGGAGAAGAGGTTCGGTACAATGGGTGATCACGCCTCTCGCGATGGGGGCGCCATCGATGGCCTGGATATGGCGCGGGTGTTCCAAGGGGGACAGAGGGAGATTGTGTTGGATGATGGTGGCTTGTGAAATAAAGTTGCCGGCGGCCCCAGAGTCGATCAAAGCCTCTATGACATAGGAACCCGATGCAAGCGTTAGCATTACAGGAAGGGTAAAAGCTGACTGGGCACAGTACTGCATTAGGATAGGTTGGCTTACCTTAGGTGCTGGGCAGGGTTTTACCGGTCTGTCCGGGCACTGGTGGATGAAGTGGTCAGACCTGCCGCAATAGAAACACTGGTTCTCCCGGAGTCGCTTCTCCCTCTCGCTCAGGCGGGCTTTTCCCAACTCCATCGGCTCCTCGATCATTTCCGGGCTTGACAACGCCTGGACAGCGGGGTGAAGGGCACGGCACTGGAGCATACGGTCAATACAAAGGGCTAACGTGATCAACGTGTCCAGTGTCCCCTCATCATCGCGACATGCCAGTTCCTTAATGATCTCAGCGTTTAACCCACGGCGGAACATGGTCTTTAGAGCGGGGTCGTTCCACCCGCTCCGTGCGGTGGCGGTCCGAAAGTCCAACGCATAATCTGCCAACGCTGCGTGCTCCCTGTGATAAGGACATGAGCTCCTCCCCGGTCTCACGGAGGCCCGAGGAATGATCAAAGACCGTTCTGAAGCGGGCGGTGAGCTGCTCATAGGTGTAATTCGCTGCTCCTTGCTGCTCCCACTCGGCGGTAGCCCACAGCAGTACCTTGCCGGTTAAATACTGCATGAAATGGAGGACTCGCTGCTGATCAGTCATTTCGGGGTATGAAGCGAAGAAGAGGGAGCACTGCCAGAGAAAAGCCCGGCAGCGGCCTGGATCTCCGTCATACCTCTCCGGGGTTGGCGAAGCTGGGAGTCGTGGTGGAGACAGTCTGCGCGAGGGGGGCGTGGCCCCAGCCATGCAGGAGCGTGCTGCGAGTTGGACCTGTGTAAGCCCCTCGGCTATTGCGGCGATTTGCATGCCTTGCTCGCTTATCATGCGTCCATACCCCTCTATGGCTGCTGCCCACTATGGATCTTTCGCTGGTTCCATAGAGGCGAAGTAATTCTGTCACGTAATGCGCGGGAGAGGAACCAATCGCGGTAAGAAGGCGGCGTGGTGAACGGGAGTAGCATGTCGAGGAATAACTAAATCCAAATCGAAGACGATAGAAGACGAAACCAAAAAACGTAACGAGGTCAGGCGATCAGGCGAACAGACTAGAACAGGATAAACAGGAATCGGAATCGAGAGGCGTCAAAAGGGTCTGGTACACGGGAAATAACTAGAAGGTAATTCAATGCTTGGTAATGCTGCGGAACGAATAGGCTAGACGTTTACTTCGTGTTAGGTGATTCTGACTGAAGGGAATATATACGGGTGAGAGTGGCTGGGACTAATGAGCGTCAGGTGCGGCCACTTAGTACTCTGGAGAATGAGCACAACGGAGCGGCGGCGGTGAGTTGTGGGAATCGGAGTCCGTAGCATGCGCTTGTTCACTACTGACGGCAGGTGCATCCGGCTGCGCTGTGACACCATTAGAGTCAGAATCTTCTCTGAGGCTGACTCTAAGGGCTCAAATGGGGCCCCTGACGGACCTGAACATTCAATTCAATTCAATTCAATTTTATTTGTATAGTGCTTTTTTAAATAGACATTGTCTCAAAGCAGGTTTACAGAAATATCAACACGGTATACAGATATTAAAGGTGCAAATTTATCCCAACTGAGCAAGCCAGTTGATCTAAGTAGGCGTGGCGGATCATAGAAAACCAATAGGCTGCTTAGAAAGTGGTGCGAGACCATGTAGTGCTTTATAAGTAATAGTATTTTATAATCAATGCAAGATTTCACTGGGAGCCAATGCAGTGTTGATAAAATTGGGGTGATGTGGTCATATCTTCTGGTTCTAGTTAGGACTCTAGCAGCTGCATTCTGGACTAACTAGAGTTTATTTATGTTCCTACAGGAACATCCAGACAGTAAGGCATTACAGTAATCCAATCTAGACATGACGAATGCATGAACTAATATTTCTGCATCGTGTAGTGACAATATATTTCTTATCTTAGAAATATTTCTAAGATGGAAGAAGGCTATCCCAGTAATATAATCTACATGAGCATCAAATGATAGGCTGGAGTAAATAATCACTCCAATGTTTTTTACTGCTCTACAGAGCAGAAAGTCCACCCAGAATAGACCTTCCAGGACCTTCCAGGACCACAGAAAGGTGCCAGGAAAGTATGCATGGACTGTAGATGGGCCTCAGCCGCCTGACACCACACATAAACCTCAAAGTTAGAGGATGTTGCCCCACAGAGGCTCCATCAACAGGGGCACGGCTGGACGGAATGGTGGCCACGTAAACCCTGATTGTTGAAGGAGCCCACCCCGCTGAGAAAAATTCTTGTAAGAACTCTAGGACTGTAGCTATTGCACAGTTCACTGGGTCTCCTAAGGAGGGCCATATTTGAGCAGGCCAATAACGTGCTACTAGCAGCAGACATGGACTGTCTTGGCAAACTCTTGCTAGAATTTGTAGGAGCAGAGCGATGGGGGAAAAGCGTACAGATGTGACCTCGGCCACATGTGCACCATGGCATCCACCCCTAATTGTGCGGGAGGAGTGAGGGCGAAACACAGCGGGCCATGTGTTGTCTCCTCTGAGGCAAACACATGCAGTCCCACTTCGCCAAACCTCGCCATATGGACTCCACCACTTGTGGATGGAGCCAGCAATTCCTGGGCCTCAGGCCCTGCCTCAACAAGCTGGCTGCCCCCATATTTCCAGAATGTACATTGCGCTCACTGACAAACTTTCCTTCTGCCCAGAGAAGAATTAGTTGCACCTGCCTGAACAGGGGGCATGGACATAATCCTCCCTGGTGGTCAATATATGAGACCACCGCTGTGTTGTCTGTAAACACATGGTGACCTCTCAATTGAGGAAGAAGGAATTTGAGTGCTAGAAATATGACCCACATTTTTAGGCAATTTATGTGCTGCTCCAGATGAGGGCTGCACCAGAGACTGTGAGCTGGACAACTGTCTAAAACCGCGCTCCACCCCATGAGGTAGGGGTCTGTCATTATTGTCTTGCGCTAAGGAGACACCCTTAGAGTGTGACCCAAGGCTAGAAACTGGGGACACTCAAATTCTCAGAGCACGTAGGCATTGCCGCATAACACTTTTCTCAGGGGTTTTTCCAGAGATTATTCTCAGAGGTTTTGTCCTTGGACGAAACCCCCAACTTCTCAGCCACCACTGAACGGTCTCCTGTGCAATTGGCCCATACGCGTCAATAGTCTCCCACGATCCAGCTTTATCTTGCTCAGTGTTGATAGGATTGACCCTACACATGTTGGGGAAAGAAATGCCCTCATCGTAGTAGAAATCTTATAACCCCTAGAAATATTGTCCACTGCACTGAGGAAAGCATATTTTTTGAGGTTCAACCTGAACCCCAAGCTCTTCATGTGGGCGAGAACAACATCTCGATGTTGAACCGCCAGTTCCCTCGATCATGCTAGAATTAACCAGTCATCCAGCTAGTTTAGTATACGGAGGCCCTGGAGTCACAGTGGAGACAAAGTGACATCCATGCACTTTGTGAAGGTATGAGGGGATAAAGCTAGTGATATTTCTATGTGGAAATATGCATCTTTTTGATCTATAGTCATAAACCAGTCCTCAAACTAAATCTGTGGAATGAATCTGTGGATCCATAAGAGATCCCCCGGACCAGAGATGGCTAGCTACCTTGGCAGTGGCTGGCCCAGATGCACAAGGCTCTGAAAGCCAACTCGCTTTTGCTTCCGAGAAGAACGCTAGTCACGAGCCGAGCTGCTTAATGTAGGCATTACCATTCGCAGCCTCTCGTAGCTGTCATTGCATGCTACATCCTTAGACACTTAACCCAAAAAGTGTGCACTATTCCCTGTCATGAAATGGGAGCAAGCCTTACCACACTTCCTGACTTCTCTCACAGCCATTTTTCTTTTTTTTTTTTTAAAGGGATATAAATGTTCTGACTGCGATGGACTGGCACCCTGTCCAGGGTGTACCCTGCCTTGTGCCCGATGCTTCCTGGGATAGGCTCCAGGTTCCCTGTGACCCTAAAAAAGGAGTAAGCGGTAGAGGATGGATGGATGGATGGATGAAGCAATGTTCTGAGATTTTGAGAAAAGCTAGAGTGGAAATCAAGGGTCTTTTTGTTTCTTTACACAAAACACCGACATGCAGTCTTTTGCTGAAGATAATAAAGGCTGATGGCGTGGTTTACAGGTGCCTTATTTATATCACATGACATGCTTAATTGCCATGTCATCTGATCATGGCAGGCCTATAAATAGGCATGATTTTACACAAGCTTCAGATGCCGGTCTAGCATGAGGCGCTCACATAGTGTTATGCTAAATGCAATGTCAAAGTTCCCTTTGAATACAATGGATACAATTCCATCATTATTTTATGTGTACATTAACTACATGTACATTACATGCTACATAACTAATATTCTTGGAAACTTTGGATATATTCATTGATCTTCTTGCTTTTTCCTGTTTACTTTAAGTAGTGGGAAGTTTACTTGATTCTTTTTGCCTTCTTATTTTAAAACTATACATGAAAGAAATACATTAGTTGTATTCATTTAGAATGTATTACATAACTATGTTCTTTGTGCCATGCATCCTTTCAGGGACAATTTATAATTCCTTCAATATTTACAATAGTATTCACCTCTCAAACAATGAATACTGAATACCTGATTAAATTACTTAATTATCATAATACCTAGTAAACATGGCCATAGATAAACCTTAATTGTTAATATGTCACCCCTTTTAAAGTATAAAACCCACATTTCTGTGATTCCCAGAAACATACTCAATGCTTATGAGCTGATAATCAAAATCATTTTTGTTGTTTGCACAGCCCACAGCTAATTCTTTCTCGGCTCATGCCTAGTCTGACCTCTTGTCATCTAGTGTCTCAGACTCAGGAGGCTGTTCATTCATCTATCACACTGATAACTAATAATAATACCTACATTATTATTTCTTCCTCCCTGCTATTGATTAATAGCAGAGCCTCCAGGTAGGAAAACAAATAACACAAGTCCCCAGAACATAACCAGTAAGTAAGGTCTGACTCATAGAGGAAATTGCTGTATTATGGTTGTTTTAAATAAGAGTAATCCCACTGAGAGAAAGCTCACACTGAAAATAAATACATATTCTAGCACTTTTTATTACGTCAATGTTTTATTAGTTAAATTCTCAAACTGCTACCAAAAAAAAAAAAAACACATCTCCCAATCAACTTGAAATGATGAAACACCCCTAAGTGAAAATGTCCAAATTGTCCCCAATTAGCCATTTTCCCTCCCTGGTGTCATGTGACTTGTTAGATTTACAAGGTCTCAGGTGTGAATGGGGAGCACGTGTGTTAAATTTGGTGTCATCGCTCTCACACTCTCTCATACTGGTCACTGGAAGTTCAACATGGCACCTTATTGCAAATAACTCTCTGAGGATCTGAAACAAAAGAATTGTTGCTCTACAAAAAAAAAAAGCTGGCCTAGGCTATAAGAAGATTGCAGAGACCCTGGTAATGAGCTGCAGCATGGTGGCCAAGACAATACAGCAGTTTGATATGACAGGTTCCACTCAGAACAGGCCAAATAAGTTGAGTGCACGTGTTCAGCATCATATCCAGAGGTTGTCTTTGGAAACTAGACGTATGAGTGTTGCCAGCATTGTTGCAGAAGTTGAAGGGGTGGGGGGTCAGACAGTTGGTGCTCAAACCATACGCCACAGACTGCATCAAATGATTCTGCATGGCTGTCGTCCCAGAAGGAAGCCTCTTCTAAAGATGATGCACAAGATAGCCCGCAAACAGTTTAATGAAGACAAGACTGGAACCATGTCCTATGGTCTGATGAGACAAAGATAAACTTATTTGGTTCAGATGATGTCAAGCGTTTGTGGCAGCAACCAGGTGAGGAATACAAAGACAAGTGTGTGTTGCCTACAGTCAAGCATGGTGGTGGGAGTGTCATGGTCTGGGGCTGTATGAGTGCTGCCGGCACTTGGGAGCTACAGTTCAGTGAGGGAAAGTCAGCATATCCTGTGGTGTAGTGAAGGAGAGCATGAACAGTATGCAGTATTCCAGCATGATAATGAACCCAAACACACCTCCAAGATGACCTCTGCCTTGCTAAAGAAGCTGAGGGTAAAGGTGATGGACTGGCCAAGCATGTCTCCAGACCTAAACCCTATTGAGCATCTTTGGGGCATCCTCAAATGGAAGCTGGAGGAGCACAAGGTCTCTAACATCCACCAGCTCCATGATGTCATGAAGGAGTGGAAGAGGACAACAGTGGCAACCTGTAAAGCTCTGGTGAACTCCATGCCCAAGAGTGTTAAGGCAGTGCTGGAAAATAATGGTGGCCACACAAAATATTGACACTTTGGGCCCAATTTGGGCAGTTTCACTTAGGGGTGTACTCACCTTTGTTGCCACTGGTTTAGACATTAATGGCTGTGTGTTGAGTTCGTTTTAGGGGAAAGCAAATTTACACTGTTACACAAGATGTACACTCACTACTTTACATTTTAGCAAAGTGTCATTCCTTCAGTGTTGTCAAATTAAAAGATATAATCCAGAAACTTGCAAAAATGTTAATGGTGTACTCACTTTTGTGAGGTATTGTATGTACCCTGTCCAGGGTGTACCCCGCCTTGTGCCCCATGCTCACTGGGATACGCTCTAGGTTTCCCCATGACCCTGAAGGAAGGATAAATGGTATAGAAGATGGATGGATGGATGTACCTCTATGTATTGTCATTGCAAAAACCAACAGTTTATTTCTTTATAATATTATTTTTTCATTATATTTTTTTCATTAAACTTGGTTTAATGATGACAGCCATTAGGACCATAGGACCAAACTGTGCTAAGATATTGAGGTTTCTGTAAACAGCTGTATAACCAATATGTGTTGTGTGCAATGACACAAAGATGCCAATCATAGTGAAACCAAATAAAAACAAGCAAACAAAACAACAACAATAACAAAAAAAAAAAAAAAAAAAACCGGAACTCTACGTTGCAACACGCTGTAAAAAAAAAAAAAAAAAAAAAAAAAAAAAAAAAAATCCTAGAAAAAAAATTATCATCCTAGACAAAAATGTAAAATCATAAAAATTACAATACAATGTATTTAAAAAACCTGAATATGAAAATGAATCAAGACAGACCCCAACTAAACAATAAAGTTCCAATGAAGAGTAAATCTACACGTTCTCTTCCTCTAACCTGTTCACTACTCGTAATACAGATTATATACCTGTGGGAAGATGATGTAAACTATGGATCTGGTCCAATGTTATTTGGGAACAAAGATCAAGCTGAATTTTCTCATCCTAAATTTTTTGCGTAGTTATCAAATTGTCTAGATGTACAACACACATCTGATGAAGGAGATTTCCTCTCCCATGCTGTAATGATGGCTGGAAACTAGGACTTAATGGACATACTATAGAAAGGTCATATAGAACATAGAGAAATGTCACCAACGAGGATACTTACACCAAACATTCCCTAAAACATAAGCTTTTTGTCTATGCTTTGACATCTCATGTCCCCACTGGCTGACTGTCGAGTCTTATACATTTATGATCTTGGTAATCATGTGGGAGAAATGGAGCCTGAACTGTTATTTTCCACCCGAACCCTGAACACCATGGTGGGAGATTCTCGAATTGAAGTACTGCACAAGCACTACGCATTAGATCAACCCAATTCAAACCACCGAGATCTTAGCCTGACAAAGCCATGCACAAAACATATTTGACATTCGGGGCCTAATTCTAAAATCACCAAATGCACAACCATTTTGTCTTTCTGCACTCACAAAATAAAAATGTTTAAAGCTTAAGTAACGTAGTCATGGAGGGTGTAAATATTTTTCACACTACATGAAGGGTGGGGTTCCGTATAGACTGTGGAACATAAATGAACTCAGTGTGTCTCCACCCATTTATTTCATACAACCATTTTTCATTTCTATCATTATGGATGAAACACTCGTTTCTTTTAAAATACCATCTTTAAATGTTTTCTACAACCATTTTTCATTTCTATCGTTATGGATGAAACACTTGTTTCTTTTAAAATACCATCTTTAAATGTTTTCTACCTCATAACTAAACCCTTGGACTTAAGACAAGATCTTTAGAGTTGTTGACACCCTCCTCAGAGTTAAACAACAATGACTTTACATTACGTTCCTGAATAAATTGTCAAACTCACATCTTGGTTTTTTTTTTTTTTTCTTGGAGCAAAAGTCAGGTCCTCTCTCATTTCAACAGGTCCACTTGTTTGTGAATACACAGCAGTGTTCTAGGGTTATTAGGATTTCTCAGAGCAGACATTGTAACAGATATTTGTATGTCTCGCTCCCCTCCCTCTCTCCCACATGGTCACCATGATCATAAATGTATAAGACTCGACAGTCAGCCAGTGGGGACATGGGATGTCAAAGCATAGACAAAAAGCTTATGTTTTAGGGACAGTTTTGTATAAGTATTCTTGTTGGTGAACCATTTTCTGAAATCTTGTTTAAAGTTTAAACAAAATGCACGATTCTTTTAAAACACAATCTTTTTTCACAAGATTTTTTTCACCCTTAAAGTACCCTGGTTAGAAGGTAGGCTATGTAATACATATTTTCATTTCCTTCAGACATATTGTTACTTCAGTCTCCACAATGAATAACATCGATGGTTTTGGCCTTTATTTCAGTAAAAGAGAAAATGGCATCATACAACATTTAAGGACTGTAGACATGTTTCACACATGACACTGTTTTTCCCAACAACGTGTGTTTTCTAACAGCAGAGTTTCACAAAACAAACCCCACAATCTAAATTTAATGTGTGGTTGCAGGATAATTTTTTCTTTTAAAGTTGTAAACATTGTTTTGATGAAATGTGTTGACTTAATAATGTTGAATATATAGAAAATATACAGAAATAGCTATGAGATGTAATCAATATGTCTAACTAACCGTTGGATATGTTAATAAAGTGTACTCAATATGTAACCAACATTTAGAATTATTACTTATTACTAAGCATAATCAAATGATCAATATTGGTATAAAGGCATAATCTATATGTATAATCAACAGTTAAAAGCATAATCTAAATCCATAGAACAGAACAATGTTTGATCAAGGTATATTCTGAGTGTGGATTGAGTTAGAAGAATTCTTTGTCTTACTAAACAGTAGGCCGTATTGCTTTCTGTGGCAACTCTAAAATGATAAACCACTTCCAAGTGGCGGTCTTCTAAGTGTGTAAAGTAAGAACCTGTGTCTGTGAAAACTCAGCTTCACTTGTAAGTGTGTAAATGAGATACTTTAGGGTTGTCTAAAGCAGAGATTCTCTATGATAGTAAAATAAGAACTTGTGTTTGTCTAAACGCAACCTCACTCTGTGGCAGTAAATTAGACACATTCCAGAACTGGGTGTCTGAACTGGACCCCTGGGCTTTCAAATTAGTAACACAAGAGGAGATAAGAGTTCAAGGGAAGGGTACCAAAAGGAGGCTAGATGATGTGCCATGGCGGAGTGTCCAGGCTGCGCATGTGCCACGAAATGTGGGGTATCATATGGATATGAATAATTAGCTAATGCCGTAGGAGATTGGTCTGTTCTAAAAAGCAAAAGCTGAATGCCACACCTAGGTATAATTTTACTGCTTTAGGGAGGTATATAATCTAAATTTAATGTGGGGTTGCAATATAAAAAATTAAATTGAATTAAATATTTAAATTTGTAAACATTATATTGATGAATTGTGTTGATATAATAATGTTGATAATTACATCAACTTAATATTGTTTGTAATTTCTGCATTAATTGATTTAAAACAAAATTTAAGTTGTAGAACATTTTACATTTATTCATTTAACAGACGCTTTTATCCAAAGTGATCTATCAAGCAAAGAACAATACAAGAAGTGCTAGCATGCAAGATCTAGAAGAAAGTAGTAACTTAACAAAATTGGCTTGATAACTTCAAGTCACTTCTGTCAAGTCTGTACCCATTTAACATGTCTGGACAAATTGAGACAGTTGAGACTGTGTTAGAGGACCTGTAGACTGAATAAATACTATACAAAGGACGTTTCAATGTGAGCATCATTTCACTTACAATAAATTCTTCTAAAGCAATGAATTTGGGAATATTCTCAATTGTGATATGACCAATAGTGGACTCATATTGTGATATGAGCAATAGTGTATACATTACAGCTGCTAATACAGTTGATGGGCCATTTTGCGCTACTACACGTAGCTAATAGTAGTCATAATTAGCAGTGAAATTTGAAAATCTACTCTTTAGTTTACTGTAGTAAAAAGTAGTGGAAAAGAATGAAAAAGTTTCATTTGACAAATCTGCTCATCTAGAGAAGGCCTTCATTTGAGCTATAGGAAAGAAAAGCATGATTACATTTCTAATTTCTAATTTCTAATTTCATGGATTGATACATTTTTAGCAGCCCATGGACTGTGGATAGTTCTATGAGAATGATAAAAGTAGTAGACGCAGAGTGTTTCTTTTTTGTCTATATTGTTCATTTCATTCAGTGCTTTTATGTCTATAAATCCTACAGAGATGTTAGTTATGAGATTTGTATTGTAAATCACACTGGATTTTACTTACTATTGTTATAGAACTTAAAGTTATTTATTTTCCTGGTTTAATAGACTTCATTCTACTGGAGAAAATCTAAATGGAGTAACGGAATAGCTTTAAAAACTTGTGTTCATAATTATGGTAATTAAGTACATAACACTTAAATTCATTTTAAATAATGTAAAAAGAATGTGTGGTTGTGTGTGTGTATGTGTGTGTGTGTATGTGTGTGTGTGTGTGTCTGTGTGTGTGTCATAATCTTGTTTGGATGTTTGTGTGTGTGTGTGTGTGTGTGTGTGTGTGTGTGTGTGTGTGTGTGTGTGTGTGTGTGGTGTGTGTGAGAGAGATGTTATTGTTTGGATGTTTATGTCTGTGTGTGTGTCATATTTTTGGTTGGACGTGTGTGTTTGTGTGGGTAGTTGGGTGTATGTGCTCAGTCCCTTTTTTAGATCTAAAACACAAATTTAAATTACCTATACATTAGAATCAGATGAGCATAGCTCGGTCTTGCATTGTAATATAAAAAAATTAGATGAAGCATCGTACCAGATTACAAAATGAACAGATTAGTTTTAGTTTTTTTTATCATTTTCAAATGGAAATTACATAAACAACGTATTTCAATTTATAATTAACTATTTAATTGTTTAAATACATATTCTTACCTGCTGAGAAATCCATGGTGTCTGCAAGTTTTGAAGGAAGTGTGTGTGTGTGTGTGTGTGTGTACGTATGTGTTTGTGTGTGTGTGTGTGTGTGTGTGTGTGTGTTGGATACATCGAATAGGATTTACGGAGTTGACCTATGACCTAGGGCCTACATTGTCAGTGTAACTATGTGTGTGCGTCGTATTTTGGTTGGATGTGTATGTGTGTGTGTGTCTGTGCGCGCATGTTTGTGTGGGTGGGTGTCCGGATGGGGGGTGGGTTGTGTCCGTGTGAACGTTTATGTGTGTGTGTGTGTATGGGAATGACTATTCTTGAGTTCATCTGTTTTTATACCGATTCCATCGGAATCCGGCGTCATTAATCTTTATGATCTGTTTATTATCCTTTTATTATCATATCCCCTTACACCTGTCATGTCAATCATTTTATTATCTTACCATCCATAAACCTGTCACCTGTCATTGATTTATGACTGACTTTTGACCTAGACCTGTCAAAATCCAAGTTCCATAACATGAACTGTACTTCTCTCTCTCTTGTGATTCAGGACCGTCCATTGTCAAAGCAGCCTGTTGGCTGAAATCATTGGGGTCTGGATGGATCTGCAGGAAGAGGAAGAGACAGGAATGTCTCGTTCACTTGCTCGTTCCTCTGGTTCCAAGTCTCCTGTCCAATTGGAGCTTGCAGTGTGATTTCTCCCCTGAGGCTGTTAAATCAGCCCACCACCACCTCTGAGGAGATGAAGAAGGAAGCACAACCTATGCTGCTCTCTGAATTCTATATAGAGCTGCTAGAGGTTGTGACTAGAGCTGTGGAGAAGATGAAAATAGAATAGCCAGCTGAGGAGGAGGCACCTTGTGGTAGACTGGACGAGCGCTTCCTCACCGGTGGTAAGAAAAAAAATTATGCTACCATCGTGGGGCGGGGGGGAGGGGGGGGTTCGGTTACAGTGCACTACCATGGGCTGAATGTCCCTGTTTCTCCTGCCGGGTTGTATGGCAATGCAGTAAATATTGCTGTGGAAAGGTTTCAGGAAGTGAAGATACAGTCAGTGACATTGAATTAATTCCTGACATTGAATTAATTCGAGCTCCAGAGGGCTTCAAGTAAAGCATTGATAGGCAGGAGCAGAAAGCTAGTGTGGATGCATGCCTATCCCCATGCAGAGGCAGGGGTCAAGGCAGCCACGATCTCCAGAGACGTGAGAGTGGATCTGAGGTCCGTTCTAAGTGCTAGAAGTAGTAAGTAGTCACAAGGGGTTGATAAAGTGGGGTATTTTGAGGACTTTGAGGTTGTGGTTGCCCCCAGTATTTCTGTAGGGCATCGTCTATTCACTGTTCTCCCATGTTCTTAAATGTTCTTCTCTTTATAAAAGTTTATCTCTCATATTTAAAAGGGGGTATTTATATTACATGTCTCTTTCACATCATGATTCCAGTGGCATAGTGGAACCCAGTGACTACCAGGATAGTGCTGTGGATTCTACAAATGCTTCAAATTCGCCCCAAGGAAGTGTATGCATAAAATTCATGTCGCTTCAATTTGTGGTGTGGATTATATTAGTTAGACCATGTTACTGAGGTGCGGGGGCTACGAGACATTTCACTGGCAGACTGGAGGTGTGACTACTTATTGTCTGAGTGTTTAGTTGCTGTTTAGGTGGTCCTATGCTCAATAAGGGGCAAAAGGGATGAGGGAAGGTAGCTGACTTAGATTGTGTTATTTAAACCATGATCTCTTATGTGTGGTTTCTGTATGTTTGGACATTGTTATCGAAAGTCATTTTATCCACATTGACATCCCCCCCACTCATCAGTCAAGCCTGTTGTGGTGGTTATTTGTCTATAATATTTCTGAGGGAATATTTTTCTCATAT
The DNA here is from genome assembly GCA_022414735.1 of Noturus placidus. Lineage (NCBI taxonomy): Eukaryota > Metazoa > Chordata > Actinopteri > Siluriformes > Ictaluridae > Noturus > Noturus placidus. Next base: position 170,401 of record JAFFST010053765.1, on the reverse strand, counting down.
TTAGGGTGAAAGTCCCTACCACAGGAAGCTGTATTTTAGGTTGCCTGAAGAGTCCTAAAAGTAAAAGGACGTGATTGATCTTGAGGGATCATCCAGTACAACGCTTCTTGGTGGGCCTTTTGGAGTGTAGCTGAACTTAGATTGCATTAACTGAAACTGGGCTCATCATATACAGTGCCTTGCGAAAGTATTCGTCCCCCTTGAACTGTTCGACCTTTTGCCACGTTTCAGGCCTCAAACATAAAGATATAAGACTGTAATTTTTTTTGAAGAATCAACAACAGATGGGATACAATCATGAAGTGGAACCAAATTTATTGGATATTTCAAACTTTTTCAACAAACAAAAAACTGAAAAATTGGGCGAGAAAAATTATTCAGCCCCCTTTAGTTAATACTTTTTAACGCCACCTTTTGCTGCGATTACAGCTGTAAGTCG
>JAFFST010053765.1:82001-95845 GCA_022414735.1 Noturus placidus | reverse complement strand
GATTGTGTCCCACCTGTTGTTGATTCTTCACAAAAGATTACAGTTTTATATCTTTATGTTTGAGGCCTGAAACGTGGCAAAAGGTCGAACAGTTCAAGGGGGCCGAATACTTTCGCAAGGCACTGTATGTTTGGCGTAAAAGCAACACAGCTCATCACCCTGAACACACCATCCCCACTGTCAAACATAGTGGTGGCAGCATCATAGTTTGGGCCTGCTTTTCTTCAGCAGGGATAGGGAAGGTGGTTAAAATTGATGGGAAGTTGGATGGAGCCAAATACATTCTGGAAGAAAACCTGATGGAGTCTGCAAAAGACCTGAGACTGGGATGGAGATTTGTCTTCCAACAAGACAATGATTCAAAACATAAAGCAAAATCTACAATGGAATGATTCACAGATAAACATATCAAGGTGTTAGAATGGCCAAGTCAAAGTCCAGACCTGAATCCAATCGAGAATCTGTGGAAAGAACTGAAAACTGCTGTTCACAAACGCTCTTCATCCAACCTCACTGAGCTAGAGCTGTTTTGCAAGGAGGAATGGGCAAAAATTTCATTCTCTCGGTGTGCAAATCTGAAAGAGACATACCCCAAGCGACTTACAGCTGTAATTGCAGCAAAAGGTGGCGCAAATCAGTTTTTTATTTGTTGAAAAAGTTTGAAATATCCAATAAATTTCGTTCCACTTCATGATTGTGTCCCACCTATTGTTGATTCTTTACAGAAAATTATAGTTTTATATCTGTATGTTTGAGGGTTGAAATGTGGCAAAAGTTCGAACAGTTCAAGGGGGGCAAATACTTTCGCAAGGCACTGTAAGTGCCCTAAAACTCCCCTTACCCTGTTCAGGTTTTATTTTTTTTTATCAATGAGCATATCCTCTGAAAATCAGTGAAGAACAGTATGTACACTTTCTTCACAGTAATTTCTGAGTTTACGTGGACCTCCCTGTGCAGTCAGTTTCTTTTCTAGTACTTGATTCCAGGGTTTTAATTCTGCATAACTAACTTTCACATCATAGTTCTTTTTGTTTCTCTCCAATCTTTTTTCTGTGTGTTCCTTCACAATCTGATATGCACATTCTTGCATACCATATTTCAATTGAGTGTGTCAATGGGAAGCATTGGAGATCTACCAAAAAAACAAGAAAAAATGAGAATATCTGGTTGTTCCAACTCCTGAAAAGTTATGGGTGTATTCTAATTTGGTAAGGGATTCTTTCCAAAATGGACTTTTCTGACTCTGTCAAAGTTCTGAACATCTACAGCAATGTACACAGTTGAACCTTTAAACTTGCCCATTTCCTATGGGATGCTAGGGGCTAGGTCTCGACCTGCAGTGCCACTGTAGTTTCTCAAATGTGTGAAGAGTTGGTTCTCAAATTCACCACCTTAGTCTCTATGTATTCCGGAGAGAAATCCAAACCTCAAAACAAAATCTTTGAAAAGGCGATCAGCCACCATTTTTCCTGACTTGTTGTAGGACAGGCTTAGGCAAATTGAGTAAAATGGTCTATGATGATAAGAATATATTCATATTTACCCTTACACTTTTCTAGATGAAGTCAATAGAAACAAGTTCAAATGCCCATGTTGTGACTAAACTCTTGAGCATGCTCTTCTTTATTTGCTTGTTTTTTTTTGTTGTTGTTGTTGTTTAAGGCAGGTGCATATTCTTAGGACATAATGCTCAATATCTTTTTGCATTTGAGGCCAGAAAAATCTGCCTATTACCAAATTCGATCAACACATTGCTGTCTCATTTTGTTGTTGCATTTGAAGAACTGTGTATTTGAATTTCCCAGGTAATAGTCCTAGTTCTGTTCGTTGCCCTGTCTTTTGGTAAAGAATATCATTGTCTTCTATTATATGTTTGTCCCAGAAGACATTTTGTAGACAAGTACACTGTGCATAGTTGCTGGAAGGAAAGTTTTGTTCCTAAAAAAAAAAAAAAAAAAAAATAGTCAATAACTGGTCCTATGTCAGTGTTGTCTGTTTGTGCTTCCTAGATCTCCGTCTTTGACAATGGCATGATGGATGTTGTACCTGAATTTTCTTGTCACACATTGGTTGAACACAGCCATAGCCGATGGTATCTCAGAACCTTGCTGTACTTACCGAATCTAATGATAATTCTCAATGTCCGTTGACCGTGCTCTTAGGGTGAAGACCTACCCAGCCGAGGTCTCCGTCACGCCGGCGCCAATGCACAACGGACCCTGGGTGACTGAGCGGCGAAAGGTGAGGACCTCCACACCACCGCCGTTCCTGATCCCAACGCAGAACCGCTCTGAGAATCGCGGTTGTGTCTATCTTAGATTCAGTAGGGGTTAAGCAGAATGTAATTGGACCAACCCCTAATGGTGGTCACACTCTTGACCTCATACTAACATATGGACTAAATATAGAAAATCCTGAAATTCGTCCCCAGTCTGAAATTGTCTCAGATCATTATCTTATCTTGTCTACAATTCATATTGATCATTATATTTCCACCTCACCTCGCTACCGTGTAAAACGTACCTTCACACCAGCTACTGCAACGAGCTTCATAAATAGTCTCTTAGAAACGTCAATTAGATTTGGATCACCGTCCGATCCGATAGACCTCGATAATGTGACTGTAAGCTTAGAATCAACTCTCCGCTACACATTAGATAAAGTGGCTCCCCTCAAAAGGAAATTAATTAGAGAGAAAAAATTTGCAAAATGGTATAATGATCAAACGCGTACCTTAAAACAAACCACTAGACAATTAGAGTGTAAATGGCGCCAAACAAAATTGGTAATATTCCAAACAGCATGGAAGGAGAGTTTACTGAAGTATAAAAATCTCTTAGTGACGCTAGAAAAAATCTATCTCTCCACCTTAATAGAAAATAATACAAACAATTCCAGATTTCTGTTCAACACAGAAGCAAAATTAACTAGGAATATAACCACTACAAAGAGAAACACTCAATCATTACATAGTAATAAAGATTTCATTAAATTCTTCACTGATAAGGTGGGAAATATTAGATGTGAAATTCAGGCTAATAAATTAAAACCAGACAGTTTTATAACTAGCCCTATAGATAATAATATAGCAATATCAAATCAAAGTTTAGAATATTTTACTCTCCTTAGAGAGTCTGAACTAGCTTCCATAATCTCTTCAGCCAATTCATCAACCTGCATACTCAATCCTGTGCCGACATGTTTCTTTAAACAGATTTGTCCTGGAATAATTGAACCACTTTTAAATATAATCAATTCTTCCCTTAGTACTGGTTATGTACCTAAATCATTTAAATTAGCAGTTATTAAACCGCTGATTAAAAAAACGGACCTTGACCCTGCTCAACTGTCCAGCTATAGACCGATGTCAAATCTCCCTTTCATCTCTAAGATCTTAGAGATAGTTGTAGAAAAGCAGTTATGCTCGTACTTACATAGGAACAATATTCATGAAATGTATCAGTCAGGATTTCGACCTTATCATAGCACAGAGACAGCGTTATTAAAAGTAGTAAATGACCTTCTACTGGCATCTGATCTGGGTTGTGTCTCATTACTTGTGTTACTCGACCTTAGTGCAGCTTTTGATACTATAGATCATACTATTCTCCTTGATAGATTAGAGAATGTTGTTGGCATTAAGGGAACAGTCCTCTCCTGGCTCAGGTCTTATCTTACCAAGCGTTATCGGTTCATAGATGTAAATGGAGATTTCTCCACTCATAGCAAGGTTAAATTTTGTGTTCCACAAGGTTCTGTTTTAGGCCCACTACTTTTTAATTTATATATGCTACCTCTAGGTCAAATTATTCGTAAACATGGAATTAGTTTTCACTGTTATGCTGATGATACACAGATGTATGTTTCAGCAAAGCCAGAGGACAGACAGCAGCTTAATAAAAGACATTAGGCGTTGGATGTTAACTAACTTCATTTTACTCAATTCTGATAAGACATAAATACTTTTGCTAGGATCACGTGTAGCTAAGAATAAGCTTTCTGTTCACATGGTTATTCTGGATGGATTTCCTGTTTCATCATGTGCAGCAGTAAAAGACCTTAGAGTGATTATTGACTCCAGTCTATCATTTGATGCTCATGTAGATAATATTACTAGGGTAGCCTTCTTTCATCTCAGAAATATCACTAAGATAAGAAATATATTATCACTACATGATGCAGAGCTATTAATTCATGCTTTCATTACCTCTAGATTAGATTATTGTAATGCCGTACGGTCTGGATGTTCCAGTAGAAACATAAAGAAACTCCAGTTAGTCCAGAACGCAGCTGCTAGGGTTCTAACTAGAACCAAGAAATATGACCACATCACTCTGATCTTATCCACACTGCATTGGCTCCCAGTTAAATCTTGCATAGATTTTAAAATACTATTATTAACCTATAAAGCACTAAAAGGTCTTGCACCACAGTATTTAAGCGATCTTTTGGTCTTCAATGATCCGCCACACCCACTTAGATCCACAGATGCAGGTTATTTGACTGTACCGCGAATAGTGAAGGCTACAGCAGGGGGAAGAGCTTTCACTCATAGAGCTCCACAGTTATGGAACAGTCTTCCATTTAGTGTTCGGGACTCAGACACAGTCTCAGTGTTTAAGTCAAGGCTTAAAACGTATTTATTCACTCTAGCCTATCCTGACTAGACTTTCCATCATGCTAAATCCCAGTCTTAACAATCTTTAATCTCCTTCTGCCGAGCTACACATGAGTTTATGGAGATGTTGGCGATCCTGGTCCTTTCTGTTCTCCGGACCTGCATGATCGGTCTCGGAGGTCCTACTTCTGGATGGAGCGCTCACCTACTCCAAATCCAGACTACTGGGACAAAGGCTTTTCAAAGCCAAACAGATCTTTTTCCTCTCCATCAGGTCCACCACTTCCCTTCCCCTGTCCGTCATTGAACCCACATTCAGGGACCCTATCAAGATGGTCCTCTTCATCTCTCTCTCCCTCCTCTTCTCTCCTCATTGAGCGCTCTTCTTTAGCCATATTTCCTCCTGATACGGTAGCCGTAACCCACTTTTCACAGCCCCACAGTGGTCGTGCTGCGTGTCGCTTACGGCGATCGCTCTAGCATGGTCTGCATTTGAGTCTCTCGCATCCATTTTAGTTTAAAAACAGTTTTTACACCAGATGCCCTTCCTGCCACAACCCTCCCCATTTATCCGGGCTTGGGACCGCCACGGAACCATCCACTGACTTGTGGAGATCCATGGCTCCGTGGCTGGGTAAAATAAGAAAACATAGAACTTAAATAAGGTAACTAATCAAAAAAAAAAAAAAAACAGCAGAACAAGTTGTTCTACATGGAGAGACAGAGTGCCCTCTAGTGGTCCAAGGTGGACCTGCCCCTGGGTACCTTAAGAAATGTGGATTCCAAAAGGGAAGAGAAAAGAAATGAACAGAAAGTCTGGGTTACACTCGTACCCTGTTCCTGGAGAAAGGACAGAGACATTGCCTTTAGTATAACACCATTTGGAGCACCACTCACGTGCAACCAACATCTGAAGCTTGTGTAAAATCATGCCTATTCATAGGCCTGCCATGATCAAGTGACATGGCAAAACACCATGTGATATAAATATGGCACCTCTGAATCATGCCATCAGCCTCTATTATTTGAAGTGAAGACACAATTCACAGGCCTGCCCTGGTATGACAAAGCTACACAATGTCTCATTTCCCTTCTCAGGGAAAAAGTTTACATGCATAACCCAGACATTCCTTTTCAAAGAAAACTTCAACGTGGTGTTTAGCTTAACACTATGGGAACGAGAATACTCTCTCTGTCATACTGAGGGTACAGCCTGTTCAAAAAGACCCAAGCCCAAGGGTCACTGCAATACACTCAAGCCCAGGGACATATGAATATCCAGGCTGTAATAACAAATTAATGTGTGTGGCATAGACCACACTGCAGCAGCACACATCCTGTAAGGATACCCCTTTGGACAAAGCCTTCGTGGAGGCGACCACCTTACTGGAATGAGCCCTTATGCCCAGAGGCGTAGCGAGACCGTGTGCCTCATAAGCAATAGAGATTGCTTCCACTATCCAATTATGGAATGCGCTGCTTTGACACAGCATCATCTCTACTGTTGCTGCCAAAACAGACCAGTAGCTGCTCTGACTTACGCCACTGGCCGGAGCAGTGGACATACGTACAGAGAGAACCTACTGGACACAGCAGGTGCATTCTCTCTTGTTTCAGTGTGGGGAATGGAGGAGGGCAGAAAGCCTGCAAAACCACAGGCTGGGCAGCCAATGTAGGCACTTTAGGAATATAATCCAGCATAGGATACAGGAAGGCCAAATCCAGGAGCACAAGTCAAGGCAGGAAGGGGAAACAAAGAGAGCTTGTAGATCTGCTACTTGTTTGGGAGATGTGAGGGGCCCCATTTGAGCCTTTGAGCTTTGACAGACCTTCCAGGACCACATAAAGGTCCCAGGAAGGTACGTGCGGCCTTCAGATGGGCCTCAGTTGCCTGACACCATGCGTAAACCTCGAAGTTATATGATTTTGCCTCATGTGGCCGGAATGGCGGCCACATAAACCCTGACTGTAGAAGGAGCCCTCCCTACTGATAAGCTCTAAACCGGACCCGGTGACCCATTTCTACGATAGACAGAACCCATAGAGACACATTTGGCAGTAGTGGTCTTTTAGTGATGTTAAATATTCCACATTCTATTGGAGGGAAAGTGTCTGATGTTTGTTGCTTGTGACAGCTCGCTGACCAGAGAACTCTAAAAACTTGGGACTGCCTTAGCTATGGGAGACCCTACAGTAGCACTGGGCGCTAACTGCCCTAACAACCTTATGTCCCCGGATATGTCCCTCCACGGCCCATCAGGACCGCTCTTCTTTTCCTGCTTGAGCTTTATGACCATTCTCAGATCAGGCCTAGTAGCAGTTCATGACTCTGGCTGCCCAGATCCCCTGGCTGTCTACTTGGGTTGGCAAGCTGCCATACTCAGCTTTGTTGTCTCCCTCGCACTAGTGCTAGGGAGAATCCACTCGTGGATGCCTTAGTGAACATGACACAACAGGAAAGGAACTAGCTGAATGCAGCCATATGTCGAACTCACCCGCAAGGTCTGCTTCATAGGCCTGCAACACTGTCATTGTCTGGAGTGGCCCACAAGCAAGACTACTACTGCATAGGCCTTACATGGTGGCTTGGATGGCAAAGCCGGCCCCCCAATTACCTGTCGTCGATGCAGAGAGGTAGCTCGCAAGCTAAAGAGCCATGCCATTCATTCCCCAGATATGCCGAATAATCCAACATCATGGGGTTATAAATATGGCCTATGCATGGTTTTCCCCCAGAAGCCTCATATTTTGTCATGCACATCTGGAGGAAAGAAAGGTTTTCTGCAGTATGAGGGATTTACTTTCACTGGGGAGAAAAAAAGGCTTATCCAGCCTTAGCAATCACTTCAAGCAGCTCTTTATATGCTGCTCTCAGTGTTTAGTACATCCATTTGGCTCCTCGGTGTCAGAGAGGAATTATTACTATTATTTTTCTTGTGTGTATTTTTACTCTTTTTTTCTCCTTTTGGCTTTCCATAGCGTAGTAGTGTGCACTACTCCTGTGATGAAATGGGAGCAAGCCATAACACAATTCCTGAATTCGCTCACTCATATTTTTCTCTCTCGCTCATTTCTTCCCTTTTTTTCTTCTATTTTTTAAAGTGATAGAAAAGGTCAGAGATTTTGAGAAAAGATAGAGAGGAAATTAAGCGTCTTTTTTATTTCTTTACACAAACCACCGACATGAAGTTTTTTGCTGAAGATAAAAAGGCTTATGTCGCCATTCACAGGTGCTATACTGTATTTATGTCACATGAAGTGCTTAATTACCACGTCACCTGATCAGGCCTATAAATAGGCATGATTTTACACATGCTTCAGATGCCGGTCGCTCGTGAGAGGCTCTTCCACACTGTTATGCTAAACGCATCATCGAAGTTCCCTTTGAAAGGGAACTGGACAGAGTATAGCTGCCAAGTAGATTTTTTTTTTCCCACTTCTGGTGCTTTTGGTACCTTGTCTCTCTTCTCAACAACAAACTATGGCTGCTAAATAGTAAACTATCAACTAGATTAGCAAAAGCTAATGGTTTGATATTTTAATGGACCTACTAATTATTTAACTAATAGCTGCCATTTATTATATATGTATCTTTTGTGCTGGTGTATTTAAATGGCAAAAATATGTGAACCTTTGCTTTCAGTCTCTGATGTGATTATTTCTCAGTGCAGAACAGCTTAAACTCTGGGATGTTGGTGGGTTTCCTCACATGAACTGCTTGCTTTAGGACTTTGACTTGGTCATTCCAAAATAATAACTTTGTTCTTTTTTTAATTAGTCTTTGGTAGAATGATCTTTTCCTTTATAAATAGCTGATATAATTCAGAATTCATTCCATCAATGATGGTGAGCATTCCTGGCACAAATGCAGAAAAAAACAGACCCAAACCATGATAATACCACCAACATATTTCACAGATGGGATAAGGTTCTTAGGCTGGAATGCAGTGTTTTCCTTTCTCCAAACATACAGCTTCTCATTGAAACCAAATAGTTTTGTTTTGGTCTCATCAAGCCACAAAACCTTTTTCTATTAGCTTTCTAGCTTGCCCACATGATCTTTAGGCAGCAATGTTCCACAGGGACACACAACAGAGCGGGCATAGCAGAGTGCAGGCAGGTAGGGGGAGACATGGACCTGGAGCACAGGAGAAACAGAGTTACACATGGAACAAGCATGAGAGTCCCCTGTTTGACCCTGAGCTTTGGTTATTGCCTGTGTGGAGTTTCTCATGTTCTCCCCGTGTTCATGTGGATTTCCCTTTGGTTCTCTATTTTCCTCCCACTGTCCAAAAACATGCAGACAGGTGCATTGCCTGTAGTTAAATTGCCCCTAGGTGTTGGTGAATGTGTGAATGTGTGTATGCAAGTCATAATACATAATGTCATAAGTCATAATGTGATGCAGCTATATTTCTTACTATTTTAACAAATTACATTAATTCAAGACAAGAAAAGTCAAACAGGCAGTTTCATGCACCAGTCTTTTTACACTTTCAGGGTACAAAGTGACCAGGGCATTGAAAATGTGGATGTTGCTCGCCTAATGTTTACAGTCAATGGGGCAGGCAGTGGAAGCTTTATTTCAGGAAAGAGTGTCCATAATCAGTGGTTTGTTGATTTAAAACAATGTATACTTATCAGTATATGTACTGAGGTTCCAGTTTAATCATTTGACACTGAATTTTACTTTTGTATGGTTAATTTATTCCAGTATTGAGAGGCTGTGGTGAGATGTCTGGACATCGGTGACAAATGTGTGTTATGATGTTCTGTACTCCTTAGTGGAATGTGTCTACCTTGACATTTCAGACCCGACTCACCCAGACTTTTGTTGCCACTGTTTTTCTTCCTCCCGCCAGGGCCATGTGTGTGTGGAGTTTGCATGTTCTCCCCGTGTGTTGGGGGTTTCCTCCGGGTATTCCGGTTTCCTTCCCCAGTCCAAAGACATGCATGTTAGGCTGATTGGCGTGTCTAAAGTGTCCGTAGTGTATGAATGTATGTGTGAGTGTGTATGTGATTGTGCCCTGCGATGGACTGGCACCCTGTCCAGGGTGTACCCCGCCTTGTGCCCGATGCTCTCTGGGATAGGCTCCAGGTTCCCCCGTGACCCTGAAAAGGAGTAAGCGGTTGAAGATGGATGGATGGATGGATGGATGTTTTTCTTCCACGGCTTTAAAATGACCTCAACTTGTTCTGCAGAACCTGAGACAATCACCCGATTCGCACAGAGGGTAGTATGACTACTAAACAGTTGTGGGCAATGGGAAGTGTCAACCATCCTGTACCTGAACTCAACATTGAGTCATGTGGTCTACTTTTTGTATGTGATACTGTCTGTCTTTATTTTTTTGAACTAAGAACAATAAGTAAGAATGCTGCCATGAATGGAATGCTCGTTTTGTTGAGAGATTTAGAAAGCACTTCACGTGTTATGATTAATGGTCCAAGATTTTTCTTTTAGGGACTGAGCATACCGCACATTGACTGGGAGACTAGCAGACTCGTTGCTGATGCACACGCTAGCATCATTGTGTGTCTGTGTGTGTGTGTGTGTGTGTGTGTTAATCTGTGAATGAGACACAGTGTAAAGCACTTTGGATAAAAGCGCTTTAAATTTACCATTTAATTCAACAGTGTAGTAAAATATCCTGCGGTGCTGTTGATAAATAAAGAATAGCTTAATTTACCCATTGGTTCATCTTCTGTTTCACTCTCGGTGTGGAAGTACAGTTCACACCACAACCACCAACGTGTTGAGCCGGTTCTGAGCAGCGAGTAATAATACTATGGGCAATCCACTGCTCTTCCTGTAAGACCTAGATGTGAAGACCTGCATTTTTAGATCTGAATTTGAAGACATACATTTTTGCAGCCTCAATTTTAAGACCTGAATTTTTGCAGCCTGAATTTTATGACCTGAATTTTTGCACCCTGAATTTGTGAGGAAACTAATTCAAGCACTGCTATTGCTGTGTTTTTTTTCTTTTTTTCTTTTCAATTTGTGTCAAATTGCTGCGCAGAAGAAAAAAAAAATATTGTTAATGTGACAAGTTTTTTTTTTTTTTTCAGGTTATGTAATTCAAGTTGCATTGACATTTGGCACTATTATACTTCCATACTAAAGCATCATCTCTTGGGAGTCAAGCAGATCACTTACAAAAATAAGACAAAATAGTGAATGCACTTTAACTGTTTTACCAAAATAAGTAAATCTACCATCATACTTTATATTCTTGCTAAATGTATGTGATCGTCCATGTCTTCCACAACAGATGTTTTCATGGAAATGTAGCGCCCCCTTTGGTGTAATACCTTTACGTGGGGAGCTACTCTGAGTTCTTTTCTGACTATCCAAGTCTTAACAGCTAGCTCTCATCTATTATACTCTTTCTGCAGTAATATAACGTGTCTCCCATTACATTACATTACATTTATTCATTTAGCAGACGCTTTTATCCAAAGCGACTTACAAGTGCACACTCATACACCAATGGTAGCAGAGCTTCCATGCAAGGTGCTAGCTTGCCATCGGGGGCAACTTAGGGTTCAGTGTCTTGCCCAAGGACACTTCGGCATGGGATCACCCGGGCCGGGATTCGAACCGCCAACCCTACGATTAGTGGATTAGTGGACAACCCGCTCTACCCACTGAGCCACAGCCGCCCTCTCCCAGGTTATACTCTCCACAGATTGCTTATTACACCACCACAGTTACATATAGTGCTCTGGTTGACAACTTAACTGACAGTAATGGTACGTGAAAGAAAGAAAAAAAAACCCACAGCTAGCGAATTCACACTTCTTCCACCCCCGTTTTTTTCCTTGACCTCCCGGTGACCTGTAGCATCACACATAATGTCTTTAACCCTTTAAATCTATTTAATAACTTATTCTATGAATTAATCAATTTAAATAATGATACTATGCTCCACCTTGCTACATCCTCCGCTTTGTAACTGTCTGAATGTCCTCATGAGAAATAAAACTATGCAGTAATATATTAAATTATGAGAGAATGTTGACTAGGATTCCAATCTAACATCCTAGTTTAATAATAATGCCTTTATGTACAATTGTAATAGGCGGATCTCTATCTTTCCCTGGATCATCATAAGTCAGGCGACTTAGTGGTTTCACTTGCCTCTTAGACATAGTTCTTGATCTAAGATCCCTAGTTATCTTTGGGGTATTCTTTGTCTTAGATTTAGGAGTATTAATAGGGGTGGGACACCTTTTGAGTTCTAGCTCAGATTCAGAGTGGTCCGAGTCAGTAGTGTTGGCTATGGCCAAGTCATCTGACTGATCATCCTTCTCCACTGGGTCATAGGTATCATGACTATTATGCTAATCAAGATCAGAGACTTCATCATTCTGTTCCTGGATGGATATCTCTTCCACCTCTCTTGGCTCATGAACAGAGAGCTCCTGTTCATCGTTAATGTATTCAGTTGTAGCGGTCTCACCATGGCTCCTCCTCTCTATGAGCTGATGCAGGTTATCACTGTAGGATCGATAGGTCCTTTCATGCTTCACTTCTGAAGATGAATCGGATTCCTCTTGGCTCACTATGGGTTTTGTTTCCCTTGGTTGTCTGTTCCTCTGTAAACATGTCTTGGGTTTAACTGGTGTCTCTTTTCGAACTGTGCCATCCGGCATTCTCAGGGACTGACTAATGGGTAAGAGATGGTCTCTGTGCAGTGTCTTAACGCCACCTTTTCCCTCCTCAGGCTTTACACGGTATACAGGTAAATTGGGTAGATTTCCTACCACCACATGTGGCGAAGAGCTCCAGCAGCTGTCACGCTTGTGTTTGCCTTTAAGCCCCAGGTTTCTCAGTAGCACTCGGTCTCCAATGGCAATGGTCTAGACACGTAACCTCTGATCATATGTGCTTTTATTTTGATTACGTGTCTTATCTGCCGATTGGCTTGATAAGTGATAGTCTCTTTGCAGATCTCCTTTCAACGTAACCCATTCCATCAGGTGAGGTTCTGAAGCACAGGTTGACTGACAGTATGGCTTCTCTGCAAAACATCAGTGAGTATCCTGTTACAACGAATTTCATACTGTTGTACGCACAGACTACATACAGCACGTGTTGACTCCAAGAAAGTTTCCTATCCTGCCCTAAGGTTGCAAGCATGGAAAGCAGAGTGCAGTTGAATCTTTCTGGCTGAGGGTCTCCTTGAGGATGATATTGCGTGTTTTAAGATTTTCGTACCCCCAGGATCATCAAGAGCTCTATTATCAACTTGCTCTCAAAATTTCGTTCTTGGTCTGAATGTTTTCTGGTGGGCAGATCATTATGCACAAAGTATTTCTCCACCAACTCTACTGGCTACGGTGAGGGCCTTTTGATTCTTTGTAGAAAACGCCTGTGCTTATCTAGTAAAATGGTCCGTCACCACTAAAACATTGCTGATCTTCTTTGAGTCAGGTTCCATCGATAGGAAATCAATGAAAACCAGTTCTATAGAACCATTGCTTACAATCTGATGCAAAGGGGCAGTTTTTTTTTTTTTTTTTTTTTGTAAGGGGTCTTGCACATGACACACTCTCCACAATTTTTGACATACTGTTCAGCATCTTCAGCTATCTTAGGCCAAGAGAACCTACTCCTTAACAGGTCTGAGGTCCACTCACTCCTAAATGACCCATGTCATCATGTAAGTTGATGAGCTGAGTTACAGGCTCTCCCAAGGGTTTCTTGCTCGTCCATTTCAGCAGTCTATCCTTCAGCACAAGATGGTCCTTCTTGTTTAGTAGACTGAATATAATTTAATTTGCTATTAACATTTTCCAATAAAAGTTCAAACATCTCTATATAGATTATACAGATCTTTAGCACTACTCTTTATGTCCTTTTCTATACTCACAGCTTTTTCTTTGATACACTGATAAATATTTAATAAAAAGTAAACAGATTAACTTTAAGTCTATAAATGTAATGTATTTTGTGAGTGACCCTAATTACCAATAAACAAAGCACTCTATTAAGTTTTCAAGCATGTGTATGATCCAGACCACTACTCCTCTTTATTGAACCCCTAGAGCACCCCCCCCAGCTCTTCAGTTATGCAAACCTAACTCACTTTTACATACATATACATACATATATATATTTACAGTGGTGTGAAAAAGTGTTTGCCCCCTTCCTCATTTCCTGTTCCTTTGCATGTTTGTCACACTTAAGTGTTTCGGAACATCAAACCAATTTAAACAA
>JAFFST010053765.1:60309-80642 GCA_022414735.1 Noturus placidus | reverse complement strand
ATATATATATATATATATATATATATATACACACATATATATACACACACATATATATATATATATATATATATATATAACTAGAAGGAGTGGTGGGGTTGAGCTCTATGGAATGGAACACCTTCCAAGTGCATGTGATCCATCACACTGAACAGCACAGGAAAATGAAGAAAGAAACAAAAGAGGCAACGGAAGCACTGCTAACACAATTATATAAAGCCCAGTTGGGAGAAATAACACGAGCAAAACAAGAAGAGAAAGAAAAAAAGAAGGAAGGGGCCAAAGAAGCGGCAATGATGGTGACTCCTGCACCAACTACGGCTCAAACGGGAACAAGTATGCAGACGCTGGCCCCGGCACCGATACAGGCACAGACTACAGGAATACCCGAGGTGATGGTGAATCCCAGAGGATACGGATATACCACTGGGCCCCAAGTAGGATATGGCCTACCTGCATGGGGAAGAGGAAGAAGATACGGAAGGGGAAGACCCCACAGAGATTGCTAACCTCCATGGACGGGTGTTGGGGATGCGGAGACCCTCGTCACATAAGAAGAAATTGCCCCCACGCATACCAACCAACGTGGGGGGATAGAGTGGACAGAGCTGAGCAGAGGGGACAAGTATTGGGACCACAAAGGCCCCAGCCACCCCAAAATGAAGAATACAACAGGCAGCCGGAGTGGCAGCCCCAGCCCCAAATACCCCTTCCACCAGGCGGACCAATGTACCATACCTACGAAGGGAGGGGAGGTAACCAAAGCTGAAGGAGCCCAGAGAAGCAAAGGGGGAGCTGGATGCAGTATGTCACCACATTGCACCCAGAACAAGAACCAACAGTAACAGTAAAAATTTGGAAAACACCTAAATACACCGTTTATGATTGACACTGGAGCTACATACTCTAGCATCGGGCCAGAGGGCTCACAACTCCTCCTCCCATGTAAGGCAATTCAAACTATGGGCTTCTCTGGGAAAGTACAGACCTTACGATTTACTGAGCCTCAGGAACTGACGCTGGATGGACAAACCATACATACGCCATTACTTTACTCACCCGATGCCCCAGTAAATTTACTGGGACGACATGCTTTGTGCAAACTAGGAGCACAAATTCAATGTGAAGCAACGGGGATAAACGTCTTGTTTACCAAAACAAAAACAACACAACGTGTATTACTTCACAAACCCAAATAGAGCCAACAAGCTACAGACATCGCGTACTGGTTGGAAATCATTAATGGACAACAATCGAATCTTCAGAAAGAATATCTCAAGTGGAAACCATGGCTTCATTATCTGCGACCTGACTGTGATGAGGTCGGTCTCCCCCTTCACTGCACACTCAAATATGACAAGGGAGGATACGACCAAGAATATTCCCAAATATGGGAAGAAAGCGAACAAGGACAGGTAACGGATCTCCGCATTGAAGATATCTTCATTGGTCCACAAGGAATAGCTGCCGCAGTGAAACTACCTGCAGGATATGAAAATTGGTACCAAGTGGAAGGATCAGCTCCACACATCACACTCATGGTAGCCCAAGGATACCGACCTCAGGACTTAGGACAGATGATCAGACAAGTGAAGGAAGTGCAAGAATGGCAGCCTACTCTGAACCCCTACTTACACATTAGTAAGAATGAGGAGTTCACCCGGATATCAGTGGTAACCACAGACAGTGCGAAAGCTAGTAGCATACAGGTGTGCGCAGGCAAGAAAAGAAACCAGAGGGTTGTGACTCAAGTAAAGGAGACACCCTCAGACACAGAGACACAGGCGTTGTTGGAAACAATACCACCACAGTTATGGACTAGGCACTCTACAGATGTGGGACTAGTGAAATCCGCCAGAATGGCAAAAATCAGGATTAAAGACAATGTGCGCCTACCATACCAGCGACAATACCCATTGTACCCCCAGGCCAAGGAGGTAATAAAACCCACTATTCTTGGATTAATTGAAGCAGGAGTCCTGATCCCGACACAGAGCCAATGCAACACTCCAATTTTTCCAGTAAAAAAAACAGTGTCAGATAAGTGGAGATTAGTGCACGATTTACGAGCAGTAAACCAGGTAGTGATACCCGAAACACCGATAGTGCCAGATCCACACCCACTGCTGTCCAATATCCCGGAGGGGACTAAATGGTACACGGTGATAGATTTGTGCTCTGCATTTTTTAGTGTTCCATTACATCCTGACTCCCAGCACCTGTTTGCATTCACCTATGAGGGACAACAGTATACATATACTAGACTGCCCCAAGGGTATTGCGAGAGCCCCTCAATTTTTAATCAAGTCTTGTCTCAAGATCTATCAGGGCTGGATTGTGAAAGTACAGTGCTACAATATGTGGATGACTTCCTAGTTTGTAGCAAAACTAGGGAACAGTGTCAGAAAGACTCCCTGGAGGTCCTCAAAGTATTAGCAGAAAATGGACACAAAGTGAGTAAAGAGAAACTGCAGTTTTGCGAAATCAAGGTAGAATTCAGTGCCTTGTGAAAGTATTCGGCCCCCTTGAACTGTTTGACCTTTTGCCACATTGCAGGGATCAAACGTAAAGATATAAAACTGTAATTTTTTTGTGAAGAATCAACAACAGGTGGGACACAATCATGAAGTGGAACCAAGTGTATTGGATATTTAAAACTTTTTCATCAAATAAAAAAGTGAAAAATTGGGCGTGCAAAATTATTCAGGTAGAATACTCGAAGGGGGACAGCGTACTATTTTCACCTAAACATGTAGAAGCCATTAGTCAAGCACCGAAACCCACTACAGTGAAGCAAATGATGGCGTTTCTAGGAATGGCAGGATTCAGCAGACCATGGGTGTGCAAATTTGCACATAGAGTACCCCTAAGAGATCTAATTAAAGCAGCAGACCCCTCCCAGCCAGGTGCCCCTCTAAATTGGACCGAGGAAGCTAATATAGCTTTTGAAGACATAAAAAACGCCCTTATGACAGCCCCAGCACTTGCTAATCCGGACTATTCTAAGCCATTCCACCTTTACGTTACAGAACCAAAGGGATACGCATCGGCCGTACTAGTCCAACAACAACAGGTAATGGGGAAACAGGCGATAGCGTACTACAGTACGGCACTCGATAATGTTGAAAAAAGGATGCCCCCGTGCTACTGCTCATTTCTGCGGCCGCCTTCGCGTACCAGAAGGCGTCCTCTATAACAATGGGGTATCCAGTGACGCTTTACATGACCCATGCACTACATGCCCTGTTGACGAGTCAGACGTTTGTTATAACCAATTCGCGCCAAACTGGGTACGACTCCATTCTAGCGGCTCCAGAACTATCAATCGAACGGTGTTCAACAGTAAATCCCGCCGATAAAATCGTCACTCCTATAGATGGTGAGCCACATGAATGTATAGCCGAGTCGTCTAAATTCCTGAAGGCTCGGGAAGATCTCGAGAACCAGCTATTGGATAACGCACAACTTACACTGTTCGTTGACGGGTCGTGTTTCCGCACGGATGTTGGGAATCGGGCGGGGTATGCAGTAGTAAGGGCTAAGGAAGACCCATTACAGTTTGAAATTCTGATGAAAGTTCCTCTCCCACAACCCTGCTCAGCTCAACTAGCCGAAATCAAAGCCTTAACGGCTGCATGTAAATTGGGTAGCGGTAAACGTTGTACAGTCTATACTGATTCTGCTTATGCACATGGGGTATGTCATGTATTTGGCCCGATATGGGCACAACGTGGGTTCCAGAGGGCGGACGGGTCAGCCATCACACATGGGAATGCCATAGCGGACTTATTGTATGCCATGAAATTGCCAGCACGGCTGGCCATAGTGAAATGCAAAGCCCATAAGACTGATGATTCTATGGTAACTAAAGAGAACTCCGCGGCTGACGAAGCAGCCAAAGCAGCTACCTTGTGCCCTGAACAGATGATGGCACTTATCGAACCAAACGAGGTGCCCGTTTAGCATCCTCAAGAGGGAAATGGGATGCACCTAGTGGAGCTCCAAGATACTGCAAGCGCAGCAGAGAAAGTAATATGGGAAAAGAGGGTAGCCAAGCAAGAATCCGATACCGGACTGTGGCGTAATGTTGAAGGTTTATGTGTAGCACCTCTGAGTTACCTTCCATTGCTGATAAAGGAGGCGCATGGAACTGATCACACTAACCGCGCTGAGGTTATTAGAATAATACGAAGGGATTTCGTTGATTTCGCCCACCCTGTTGCCCATGAACATGCTGCCCCGCAGCCCTAAATACGCTATGTTACTGTGCCTTATTTTAGGGGCCTGGTTAATGTGGGTCTTTATGTTTATCATAGTTGTCACACTGACAGCTCACCAGACCCCCTTGACTGCACCCACGGTAACATCAGATGGAGCATGCCCTTACGTTAATTCCACTCAATCGCCTGTAACCCATGCACCCGAGCCCCGGGCACCGAGTCCAGTGTCCAAACCACCCCTTTCCAATGGCCCAGACGGCTCCGGTGATCTTCCTTTCACACGACCCCCACGGAAAAGGAGAGATACTGCATCCCTTTCCACCCACCAGCCTATCAATGCACCCCTAACCCTCCCCACTGCACATGCTCGGATCTTTATGAAATTGCAACGCTATACTATATCAGCTAATTATACACCTTCTCCCCCTGACCAAGCACGTGTACAATCTAATTTGTACCTAGCATGGATGTTCCACACAGCTCGTTCAGTAACTGACCGATCCTGTTTAGTCTGCCATGACTGAAGTCAGGCACCTCACCTTATGTTCCCCTTGGGGGACTTGGATGAATGCCTGACAGACCCATATTCAGAGGAGTTTTTGTGCCCCACCATCTGCTTGTTGGGATCCCTATCCTACAAATACGGCCCCACCTGGATGCGTAATGCCAGTTTATCCCAGTACACACACATAACACCGCCATGATACCAATTCTTCCTTCACTTCCCCCACTGTTTCCTTTGTGTATCTCCTCCCCGTATGGTGTTTATCCTGTGGGAAATCTATCGGCGCGCTGTAACCACACCCTTACGCCTGATTCACCCGGCATTTACACCTTGGCCACATGTACTAATGACACTGACTACTCTTGTGTGATGGATACTGTAACTATCTCGCTCCCCGAATTCAGGACCGGCACAAGTCCGGTTGCAGATGTCTTTTGGTACTGTGGGGGAAGTCATGTTCGCCAAACTCTCCCGCCTGAGTGGCAAGGGTCGTGTGCCCCGGTTAGGCTTGATGGAAAGACCCGGGTCCTCCTCCCCTCAGAGCTTCCCCGGTCTGCCCTGCAGCATTCGCGCAACCGGCGAGACATCGCCTTGTGGACGCAATATGTCAAAGACACGGATGTGAAACACTATGCAGACTGGGCGGCGGATGAGACAGTTCAATTAGACTTTGGGGGCACCCCGACGGGGATCCCAGCTCGTTTCAAGGCCATGGAATCAGTAGGGAGCGGGTTCACAGCAGTACTGTTTCCTGAGGTACAAGTCATTCGTAATACTGCATGGATTAACTATCTCTGGTATAACCAGCAACGTTTTATTAACTACACTGTGGGAGCGCTGGATCTTATTAAAGAGCAACTGCATGCCACCTCCTTAATGGCAGCCCAGAATCGTTTTGTCCTAGACCAAATCCGTGCCCCAGAGGAAGGTGTGTGCACTATGATTGGTACCGAATGCTGTGCAGCGATACCTCTCCATATGGGCTCGCAAAGCACCCTTTCCCAGGTCTTACACCGCTTGAAAGACTTACAGCAGGAACACGAATCAAACACAGGATTTGGGTCAGACTTCCAACCTACGATGTGGATGTCCTGGATTTTTTCTGGGGACTGGCTGGCCACCCTCACCCGCCTGGGACTGAGCTTTATTGTACTTTTAGTCAGCGTGGGGCTCATTCTCTGCTGTGTTTTCCCCTGTGTGCGCCAATTAATTCTCTCAGCCGTAGCAACTAACACCACTCACATCTCTGGCCAGTATGTCTTGTTGGGTGAGGTGTCCCCGCCTCAACGAGGGGTGATGTTAATGGCCAGAGAACCCCGGGAACGCACACGACTAAACATGGCTAGAGTTCCCGCACAACCAAACTACCAGCGTAGAGGAGGCCTTACATGGGATATGCAAATGCATACATACACCCCCAATCCCTTACTCCATGGTATCCCGGAGGACCCAGAAGAACAAGGTAATACATTTGAGGCCGACACAGAGCAAAACACACAGGTATAAGGCAAGCACGAGAAAGGAATGCAGATATAACGCATGAACTGAGCACATAAATTAACTGGCATAACATAGTCTGAATACAAGATAAATTAACTGGTATAACATAGTCTGAATACAAGGAAGACAGCCTGAAGGCTTGACCGAGAATAAGACAAAAATGACCACATGGTATATTCGTCCCGCCCAACCAAATGGGGAAGCGATTGCCCCAGCCTTGCCAACCCCATGGGCCTTCCACTTATATTGTGATACGTGCCGTATTGAGAGAGAACCCATTACTGCCCAGACATTATTATGTAATCACCCAGGAAGAGCCGTGGTGAAGATACAGAATGAAGCACAGGACGAGGAGATAGCAGTTGGAGGACAACAACAAAGATGCAGCACTGTCGCCATCATTAGACAGCTGAACCAACAAGGAAACAGGTTACGTAAAGCTGTATTTGTGCACCCGTACCCTATGAACTAACTTTGCCTGTGTGCCCTATGTTGATAGATAGGAAGAGGACTATACGTTCTACAAGGATGAGAAGTAGATGTGAAGAGCCACGCCCTGGGTGTAAGTGCTGGCCTAACCTCTCCCCAGAAGGCGGCCCTCTACGGTACGCAAAGTGCCTGGGTTGAAGACCGACATGTGACGGAAAAGACAACGATGATCCCATGTTGTGTTATTGCTATGATGAAATATGATGAAATTGTATGTGAAAAGTAAAAGTGTGATGTACAAACAGGGGCAGATAGGGACACCATGTGTTGTCGAGCAAACTGCTGGCAGGGTGAGAATTTTCCCTGAACAAAGGGTTTTTCGCTCACCCCTGTATGTGCCTTAAAGTTTTGAGAAGAAGAGGGTGAACAATTGTGACAAAAATTATACTAAGTACTAGGTGGTCCTGAACAATACAAGATTGTGGGCAGTAGCTCAAGTCGAGAAACATAAGGGCAAAACCACCTATAAGCTATAATCAACACAGAAGTATCCTAGAACTATGTATTCAATATTGGTAGTAGGATAGTATGCAATATATAAGCTAATAATCGTTGAAGTAATAGTTATAGAGTAACCAAGATAACCATGTCATCATACTTGTGGAGTTGCGCCGCCCCACCCTATCGTCGAGGGGGATATTTAAGCCCTGTTTTACGTATCCCCTACCGAAGGTTAGGACAAACTTTCATTCCTGAGAAAGATCTGTCCCCGGCCCTGCATAAGTTCATGATGGATAACCCAGGACAATGTATAGTGCAGACCTGGAACATTAGCAGACCATGGGGATTTGAGGAAGGGGAGATGGTAGGATGCGTGGAAGTACAGGTATGGAAGTGGGAAAAGAACAAAAGAAGAGTGAACGAGGGGAGATTAGAGCACTATTATCCCTTGAATTAAGAAGAGGTATAAGTATGAGGCTTCCTAAGCCTCAGAGGAGGGAATGTAGTGTTGTAAAAATAATGAGAGACAACTACATAAGGAAGAGAATAACAAAAAGTTTATTCGGGATCAGTCATACAAGGGCTTGTAGGCCTATAGTCAGGAGACCCAGGACAGAATGGGGAAAAAGGGTAATAGAAGGGTGTACGTCCGGGGGAATCACCATACACATGTTCAGGAATGTCATCATAGGGAGATAGGGTAGAAAGGGAAGGGCTGGAAGGGGGTGCAGATATTATCAGGGTTTCCTGAGAAAAGCCAACAGAAGTAGAAGTGGGGAGAGTCTGAGAGTCCGTTTGGGTGGACGCATCAGCGTATGCCTTGACCGGAGAAATCCTGTAACGAAGAGGGGGTGGAAAAGTTGATGTGTCCGGAGGAAAGGATAACACCTCCGTCAGCAAGGCCAGATCTGCCATCAGATGAATAAGTTGATAGCGAGTGTTCAAATCCAGCCCTTCGAGGTTAGGAAAAAAGGCACCTCGCCCATCTACACACACACACACACACACACAGAAGGAAAGTAAACAGGTCAGATGAAGTCATCCCACATAGGGTAAAATAACCTAATTAGGCAGAGTCAGCACAGTGGAAAAACTAGCATAGTGGATGAAGTCATAGGGTGTGGGATGCAGATGAAAACATACTAAATGAGACCTCAAGGGAGTGAAAGAGGGAATAACAGGAGAAAAACAGGGAAAGGAATATGATGTAAGAACATTAATAACAAACTCTGTAATTAGTATAATACTCACCTATGATTAAGGCAGGCAAATTAGATCCTTAGGGAACACGAAAATGGCAGCGGGTCCGTGCAGCCTGGGAGGCAAGTAGTGAATGGGGAAAAACAGGAAAACCTGTTTTTTTTTTTATAAGATGACATGATTAGCCTGGTTTTAATAGAAACCCAAAGGGAAGTTTTAATAGTATTTGGAAAACCTGACCACCTATTGGAGGAATAAATTGAGGAGGCGTCCCTAGGACGATAGTATATAAGCTGCCACTGAAGTAGAAGATTTTAGATCACTCTTTGGGGTGCCTCAAATTTGTGTTTCTCATTTTTGGAAGGATTTTTTGTCTTCAATAAAATTGTGCCTGCTTCTTCTCACGAACAGACTCCAGTGCTTCATTTAATTGGAAACTCCAAGGTATGTAAAACTTTGCCTATGATACTTTACACCTACTGTTTTAAGACCAGAGTCCAATTATTAAAAAGAATTAGTGTATATAAAAATCTGAAAAATTGAGCTACATTTACAAAACACATGAAAAGAAACCTTCTACCTTGTATTAATCATTCACGCAGGGAAACAGAGAAACATAGAAATCGTCAGACAGTAAAGCATTCATAAACAATAATGCACAACCTTGTGCAGATAATTCGGAACTTAAATAAGCCACATAACGAAGGCTAAACTAAGAAAACACCTGACGCAACTCCATACTTCCGGCATGCACCCATGTCAGAGGGTCACATGACCGGGAAGTTTATGCTGTGGCGCCCTCTGCTGGTCGAGGCCTGACAGAACCCCTTGCTAAAGGTGCCCGTCCCCGACCACCAACAACCAACACCCCTCCAATGGGAGGTCCTGGGCCCCTGGGCAGAATGTCCTCTTGCTGCCACAGGAACCGAGGCATGTTTTGCTGGGCAGCAGGTGGCTCAAGAACACAGGACACCTCCTCCCGCAGGGCGCCACCTTCGCTGAAGAGGGAAACAGTGTGGCATATGCTGCAGTGCAGTATGGTTCGTCCACCTCCTGCAGGGCTGAGACCTCCCCCTCGGTCTCTGTCGTCCCCGAGGCTGCCGTGTTAGCCCCCGGCTGGAGCTGAAGGGCGTGATGCGTGACATGGAGTTCAAGGGCATGGGACGTGACTTGGCTCTCAGACGTAACACAGCTCTCGGACGTAACTAGGCTCTCGGACGTAACTTGGATCTGACTTGGACATGACTTGGCTCGTGGACGTGGATGTGGACGTGACTTGGCTCGTGGACGTGTCTTGGCTCTGCAGCCTGGACGTGCCTTGGCTCTGCGGCCTGGACGTGGACGTGCCTTGGCTCGTGGCCTGGACGTGGACGAGACTTGGCTCTCGGACATAACTTGGCTCTTGGATGTAACTTGGCTTTCAGGCTCGGACAGGGACGAAACTGGGCTTTAGGGCTCAGACCGGGACACAACTGGGCTCTCGGGCTCGGACAGGGACACAACTGGGCTCTTGGGCTCGGACAGGGACACAACTGGGCTCTCGGGCTCGGACAGGGACACAACTGGGCTATCGGGCTCGGACAAGGACGAAACTGGGCTCTCAGTCTCGGACAGGGACACCACGGGGCTCTCAGGCGTGGGCACACTCAGATGTTGCTGTGTGTATAATGCTAGCCTACACTTGCGCTCCTCCAGTCCCTGGGTGATATGCTCCTGGAGCGCCGCACACATCCACGTGGCTCCTAGCCTGAGCTGCCACAACTCCTCCCATTGCTTGCCGCTGTAGCTGGGCTAACGCTGATTCGATGTGGTGCCTCTCTTGCTCTGCCTTGTCTTGTTGGCGCTGCCAGGCGTAATATTCCTCCCGAGTGGAAAAGTCCCAAACAAAACAAAACTCGAGTGCTCTCGCTACTTCCATGGTGGACGCATTATTCTGTCACGATTCGGAGGCAGGAAGTAAACGCAAGTGTCCTTTATTTACAAAACACATGAAAAGCAACCTTCTACCTTGTATTAATTCTTCACACAGGGAAACAGAGAAACATAGAAACCCTCAGACAGTAAAGCATTCATAAACAATAACGCGCAACCTTGTGCAGATAACTCGGAACTTAAATAAGCCACATAAAGAAGGCTAAACTAAAACACCTGACGCAACTCGTCCATACTTCCGGCATGCACCCATGTAAGAGGGTCACATGACCGGGCAAAGTTTATGCTGTGGCACCCTCTGCTGGTCGAGGCGTGACACAGATGGAAACAATCAGGTAACAAATCAATGACAAAATGGGGAGTAGACAGTACGAGACTAGAAACAAAATAACATGGTAATGTAAATAAAAGCACATTATGTGAACTCATACAACATATAATAATTGCTTGTTGTGTTTCTGGTCCCAAGCAGAGAATGATGAGATCATAACCGTAGAATAATGACACACAATAGCAATTAGAATCTAGCAGTGTTCTTGCACTTTCCACTTTTGCATGCAACAGGTAATTGTAATATTTTAATTTATTACATTAACACATTTTTCCCTACAAGTATAACATTTTAACTCATTGAATTAACACATTCTTCTATACAGGTTCCACTGGCAATACCTATTGTTTTGCTTATTTACAACAATCAGTTCAAAATGTTCAGTATGCAATATACTGTACATAAAAGCATAAATTGATAACAGTACATGGCAATGCATATTGTATGTGTTACACTAAGCTATTTCAAATTAAGCACTGCTTTTACAAAAAAAAAAAAATAAATAAATAAAATGGGGTGTCTCTTTTTACTGTACTCACACATTTTTATATTCAGACCAGTCCTACACACTCTCTCCTATGATGACTCCTGGCATCTATTGATCTATTTGCATCTATTAACCTGGCTTTGTCTATAAATGGGTTGACCTAATGGGTCATAAGTGGTTTTCCTTGTTTTCTTATTGTGGCTTTTCTCTCTCAATTTTCAAGCTGTACATCTTGTCTTACAGGTAATGTTTCAACAATTTTCTCCTCTTCTGGAGCCTGGTCATCGGCTTCTGTCCAGTCTAGGTTTGTGGAAGGATAGAATTCTGTTGTCATGGTTCACTTGAGTCACAGGAAAGTGAGGATAGTACCGTTCTTCTTCATCTGAAGATTCTTGATTTTGATCCACATTCTCTGCAGTGTCTTATCTCTTGTGCCTTTCTCTTCATTCCATATGTGCTTTTGGGATGCTGTCTTCAAGAGGTAAGTCATTCACTGACATTAACAGGTTTCTGTCTAACACTTGAATTGTCATGTCTCCAGTTTCTGGTAGAATTTTGTGCACATGCCCATATTTGACTTTCTCAATTACCCTTTTCTGTGCACTGACTTCTCCCAGTATGGACAAAGCTTGCCGAGACCACCTGTCTCAGAAAGATTCCGTACTAACACTCGATCAACTGGTTGGAGGGGTATTCCTTTAACACCTGTGTCATAGTCCTTATTTTAGCAGACAATGTTTGGCTATTATCAGATGCAATCTTGTAAGCTTCTTGCACTCTTGATGCCCACTTTTGAGCAAAAGTGTGATGGGTCTGAGTCTCATGTTCAGATTTTAGATTGAATATCCAGTCAATCTATGGCCGTAACCATGCATTCTTTGGGGGGGGGGGGGGGGTGTCCCCCAAGTGTTGAGGAAATACCAATCTGCCCCCACAATATACAGTAGTATAAAATATTTTTCTATATGCCCCCCTTTAACAAACCCTGCCAACTGATCTGTCTTTTCTTCTTATATTCTATTTTTTTATATTTATTCCTTTTTGATATATTTCCATTTTTTAAGGAAAATAGGTGTGGTCCCCCCCTCCAATTAGACACTTGGTTACGCGCATTCTCAACGCAATTTTGTTGATATATTTTAACAGCTCAGCCTGTAGCCTGTCTGGCAAACAACTTGACCTCATCCTCACACGTAATTGCACCACACACAATCTTCCCATTACTCCTCTTCACACCTCTGACCATTTCTTTATCCCTCACCCCCTTCACTCTCTCCTCCCTCTGTCTCCTTTCAGTGAAATCTTCGCTCCCTTCCCCCCTCATATTTCTCCTCCGTTGTCACAACCTTACTTCCCTCTGCAACTGACATGCTATGTAACACCCTAACATTTTTTTTCCCTCGACAGCATCTGCCCCCTAACCTCCAGACCTGCTTACATATCACCCTCTAGCCCTTGGCTCTCAGAAGCTCTGCGTAACAGCCGGGCCAAACTGAGAGCATCTGAAAGGAAATGGCGCAAATCTAACAACCCAACTGACCTAACCAATTACCAGACACTCCTCTCTTCTTTTCCCAACAGTATCTCCACTGCTAAAGCCATTTACTACCAAGGGAAAATTGGTAGTTCTCCCAACACCCGCACTCTTTTCAAAACCTTTTCCACTCTACTTTGTCCCCCTCCTCCCCCTTCCCCTACCCCACCTCTCTCACTGCAAATGACTTTGCCACTTTCTTTTCCAACAAGGTCACATCAATCAGGAACCTGTTCTCAACCCCAGACGTACATAGACCAGCTCCTCCTCCATGTAACTCCCAACTGACTTCCTTCTCTCACCTCTCAGAGACTGATGTCTCTAAACTCTAGTCGTCCCACAACCTGTCCTCTTGACCCTATCCCTTCTCACCTTCTTCAGTCCATCTCTCCTACACTGTTACCTGCACTCACACACATTTTTAACACATCCTTATCTACTGGCATTTACCCTACATCATTTAAGCAGGCCCGGGTTACCCCACTGCTTAAAAAAAACATCACTTGACCCTGCTGTAGTTGACATCTACAGACCTGTTTCCCTCCTCCCTTTTCTTTTCAAAACTCTTGAAAAAGCTGTTTTTAATCAACTCTCTAATTTTCTCACACAGAACAATCTCCTGGACACCAAGCAGTCTGGCTTCAAGAGCAATCACTCTACGGAGACTGCTCTGCTTTCCGTCACTGAAGCCTTACGACTAGCAAGAGCAACCTCTAAGTCATCTGCCCTCGTCCTGCTTGACCGCTCTGCTGCTTTCAACACTGTGAACCATCAGATCGTTCTGTCAACTCTTTCCAGCCTGGGCATCACTGGATCGGTTCTGCGCTGGGTAGAATCCTATCTCTCCGACAGATCTTTCAAGGTATCATGGATGGGAGGTATTTCTGAAATTCAGCAACTCACCACTGGCGTTCCAAAGGAGTCAGTTCTGGGTCCACTCCTCTTTTCTATCAACACGACATCTCTAGGGCAAGTGATTAAGTCTCATGGCTTTTCATATCATTGCTATGCTGATGACACCCAGCTCTATTTGTCCTTCCATCTTAATGATCCATCCGTCTCTGTACGCATCTCTGCTTGTCTGTCCGACATCTCAGCCTGGATGAGGGAACACCACCTTAAGCTTAACCTAGCAAAATCTGAGCTTCTCGTCATCCCAGCCTGTCCCGCAATCAACCACAACCTCACTGTACAGCTCGGCACAACCACACTCAATCCAACCAGGACAGCCAGGAACCTTGGGGCGACTCTTGATGACAGCTTGACCTTTACAGACCACATCTCAACAACTGCTCGGTGTTGTAGATTCATCCTGTTCAACATCAAGAAAATCCGAACCTACCTCACCGAACAGGCCACACAGATACTATTCCAGGCTCTTATTATCTCAAAACTGGACTACTGCAACTCTCTACTCTTGGGCCTCTCAGCCAGCTCCATCAGACCCCTGCAAATGATTCAGAATGCTGCAGCACACCTTGTCTTCAACCAGTTGAAGAGAACCCATTTCACACCCCTGTTCATCTCCCTCCACTGGCTTCCTGTAGCCGCCTGCATCAAATTCAAGGCCTTGATGCTCACGTACAAGACCTTGTCTGGAACAGCACCCTCCTACCTCAACTCTCTTCTAAAGGCTTACGTTTCCACATGCAATCTGCGATCGATTAGCGACCGACGTTTAGTAGTTCCTACTTAGCGCAGCACAAGGTCCCTTTCCAAAACCTTCATACTAACTGTTCCTCAGTGGTGGAATGAACTTCCAACCACAATCAGGACTGCAAATTCACTCACCATCTTTAAGAAACAGCTAAAGACCCACCTCTTCCCTCAACCCCAAACCAACTCATAAAAAAGCACTTACACCTCTACTCTGCACACTTTGCTTCTTCTAGTACTCAATTAATAGATCTTGTATCGTAGCATTACTTGTATTGTTCTCTGCTTGATATCACTTTGCTTGTATCTCTCATTTGTAAGTTGCATTGGATAAAAGCGTCTGCTAAGTGAATAAATGTAAATGTAAATGTAAGAGATGGAGACAGCAGCCAAGCATAGAAAAGTGTAGCAGAACATACAAGATTTTTTTTTTTCAGACAGTAAGTAACTGCATACCTAAATAAGTAGGTAACCTTAGCTTAGTATAGAAGGCATCATACAATGGCTTGGTTTGTTCTTAAAAACGTCAATTAACTGTTGATATTTGCACACCCAAAAGTAGACTAGGCTAACGTTCTGGTTTTTGACCATTAACGTTACATTCACTTGCACATCCCCCTGCCAAGTTCGTTGGACCCCCTGACCCCCACCCCCAATGTCAGTAACATGGTTACACCCCTGGGTTAATCGCTAATCTTGGCAATCTTCCATACAGCAGGAAGAAAGGTGAATATCCTGTGGATTCATGCCTAGTGCAGTTGTTTGCATATACCATGTGTGGAATATATTTTTTCCAATTTTCCTTTTTCTCCCCCTGTTGCATGCATAACATTTTCAACAAGGTATGGTTCAGTCTTACCACTGGAGTACTCTGTGGATGATAAGGAGTAGATTGTGATTACAGGAAATTGTTGCAACCTTTGGAACAAATTGTTCTCAAATACACGTCCACGGTCATGATGCAGTTTCTCTGGGTACACAAAGCGTGGGATGAAATCATAGAAGATCTTCTATGCAGCTGTCTTCCCAGATTTATTTGTTGTTTCAGAAATCCTGGACGAATGATGTATAGTAGCTTAGAAACCCTAACAGAGTTCTAACTTCATCCACTGTTTTTGGTTCTTTCTTTTTCAGCTGCAGCACAACCACAAGATCCTTTGGGTCAATCTCAATGCCTTCCCCAAGACCATCCGTCCAAGGTATTGGATCTGCCGTTTAAACAACTAACTTTTTTTGGCCCAAGTATTATACCATACTCTCAAATTCTGTGATGAACTTGTATAATATCTTCAACATGCACTTTGAATGTTTTAGAATAGCAGAGGACTTTGTCAAGATATGGAAACCAGAACTTGTCTCTAATTCCCACCAGGACATTCTCCATGCTCCTTTGCAATGCAGTGGGAGTATTTATTAACCCAAATTGAATACTCACCCACTCGAAGAGACCCCACATGCTGCTAAAGAAACTCATGTGTCTTGACTCCTCATCCACGAAGCCTTGAAGGTAGACACTACCCTGATTAAGAATTGAGAACCATGTGAACCCCCCTAGATTGTCCAGAAAGTCTTGTATTCTTGGTAGTAGGTGTCTGCCTGGAATGGCCGCAAGCTACTGTCTTTTTTTTTAACACTAACAACCGGTGAGGAGTAGGAAGATGAACATTTCTTTATACAGCCTCGGTCATGGAGGTTTTGAACATATTCCTTAATTTCCTTAACATTTCTGAACTGTCTAGTAATCTTTGAGATTTAGCTTTAATTTCAAGTTTCGGATGCATCCAATGTCTCCCTCTTCTTGGGCGAAGACATCAGATGTTCTGAGAGATTGTCTACCTCTACAGGCAGATGTCATTTGATAGCTCCATCATCCGGTAACTGGATTCCATCTCCTGAGGGAGATGAATGTCATATTGAGTGTGGTTCAGCACAGGTATCTTCACATTTTGGAGATACCAACTATCACATCTACAACAGTAGAAAACAGTTCACGGCCATCAAGAACTGGACATTCCAGAGATTGTCCAAATGTCATTATTCCTCCCTCAGTCCATGATTTAACTCTGCAATTTACTTCACAAATTTCACATCTGTTGATTGTTAGTCCTTTCTTCCCTTTTTTGACCACACAACTGTCTGACATTTCCTCTAAATTTGTTACTTGGATGACAGAGACAAGGTTGTTGTCTTACATTTATAGCTCCACTTAGCAGGATAGTCAGGTTTTTAGTGCTATTTGGCTGGGCACTGTTTCCTCTGATCAGTTCTTCGATGACATTTAAACCAAGAAGAGGATTGTCATTGCAACTATCACTCACTATCATGGGCACATGAATGGCAAAATTTCCATGTTCAGCACTTCTCCAATCCAGAAGCACTTCAATTCAGCCATCAAATGGAATGACAGAGCCATTAGCAGCAGTAATATGAAGCTGGTTATCAATCAGCAAACTTTCTATAGGCCTTACAGGAACCTTTTGGAGGACATTTCCTACCCAGGTCTTCCTTATAATGCTCACTTGAGCCCCTGTGTCCAACAGCATTTCTGTAGGATCTCCATTTATCCAACAAGACAGCATACATTTTTTGCCAATCAGTTGTGTGGCTCATCGTTTTGATGGCTTACCTTTTACCAGGCGTGGCTTAAGATTATTAGTAGGCACACATTTTACTCTAGCATGAAAGGAACAGCTTGACATGGTCACTAGATGTCCCTTACCAGTGAGCGTCTGTCATTTCCTGTTTTCGTTCCCTTATTTAGGCAACCAACCGTTCTATGTACTACCTGGATGCAACAAAAGAAATGGCAGCAATATTTATTTGCTAACTGGACGCAGTCGTCACATCTGTGTCTGCCTTCAGATTTATTTTGGACTTTGACATTTGTTAATGACAAAATTGTTTGGTTTTCAGCTGTGGGAGCAGGTCTAACCCATTTACTCAAGGGTCTTAGTTAGAGCAGAAACTGATACAGAATATTAAAAAGGATATCCTGCACAAGTCTTTTGTCATATTTACACTCTGCCCAGCCATATTGTAATGCAAACAAAACTTTCGCTTTCAACCACATCAATCTATAGACAAACTGCTGGGGAGTTTCTCTATCTTGCTGCTTTGCATTGCTAAGTTCCTGAAACAATTACTCAATTATGTGTGACAGTGAGATCATATCTGTTGGTCCACATGTTTTTGAAATGACCTGCTTTGATAATTCTTAACACTGTACATATTATTAAACCTTGTTTGCATGCACGGCTGTAACTTTGAACCAGAAATTCTGAACAAGAATCTGAAATTACAATACCATTAATTTTGAATTTTCTCACACATCATTAATCTCACAGGTGGTACCATTATTCTAGATGAGCCCCCAAAATGCTACTGGTCTCAGACAGAGAAGGATGAGGATGTAACTGTAGAAAAATGACACACTACAGCAAATAGAGTCTGGCAGTGCTCTTGCACTTTTTTTTTGTTTATTATTTTGACCATCATTTTTATCCATCTTTTGCGGGTAACAGGTAAGTATAACATTTTAACTCATTACATGAACACATTCTTCCCTACAGCTTCCACTGGAGATACTGCTATTATTTTGCTTACTTACACCAATCAATTAAACATGTTCAGTATCCAAAATACCATACATAAAAACATAAATTGTTAACAGTACATAACAATGCATATTGTATGTATTACCCCAAGCCATTTCAAATTAAACACTTTTCAAAATAACAAGTGTTCTGTCTCATTCACACAATGTGTTATATACTGTCAAGTTCAAAGCCTCCAAGATACCCAATAACTTTTTTTTCAATATGACAACAACAATCAAGCAAATCACAAATTAATGCTGCTCTTCAATGTGTTCACAGTTTTCTTTTAACCCTGTTTGGGTATAAAATTCATAATACAAACTGCCCTTTTACATTTAAGCTCCTCCACATGTGCAAAATGCATCACTAACTGACTACAACACAAAAGTCAATCCATCAAAAATACACATTAAATGTACAGGGTTATTTCCCTTCTCTTAGTTTTAAATCGTTTATTAAGAATATAATGAATTTTGGATGAAGTTTATTCTCAGGCATTGTGTTAATTAAATTGCAAATAACATAATTGTCAAACACTTTTAAACCCAATATACATTATCAATGAACATTTATGAGTCTCTTTAATGTCAATACTGTTGGATATTGGTCCACATAAGATTCTTACATACCTGTAGATTAATGACACACAACAGCGATTAGAGTCTGGCAGGATTCTGGCACTTTAATTACTTTGACAATTTTAGCCAGGACTTCACTCCCCCCATTACAGGGTCATGCACCACACACAGGCTGTGGCACGGCTTCGTGCCGGAGGAGAAGGAGAAACCTAAAAAGCTAAATGCATAAAAAGTCTGAAACATTGACATGAGTCTAAGATTTTAAATATACAGTTATTGAATTAACTGCAAATATATATTACATATTCAGTATTAATAGTGAAAATATAGTAAAAATATATAATACAGTGAAGCAGGGCCAGATGGGGAATTCCACTAGTGGTCCTCATGGAATGTGTATTTAAAAGATCCTGTTTTCTAAAAGGGCAACTGCTGTCCATAAATTACAGCTCAGTGACCTAAAGCAGCCAGTCTTGTATAGTATAGAGTTTCTGGGATTAAATGTAACAATCCATTCATACCATAGCTAGCCAGCATCAGATAAACCACTTTATCTACCACTTTGTCTCTCAGTGACCTCCCTGCTTAGCAGCTCTCAACCTTTTACTATTTGCTGTTGTCAGAGATACCTGTATGAGCACATATGATATTAGACTGTTGCTGACTATTTTTTGTTTTGTTTATGAGATGTTAATCACGTGGCAATATTACATTCATTTTTACTTGTATTTTGTAAAATTGAAGTTGAACTTGAATTTAATCAGTGCCTATGTGTTGATAAGTATGTGGGACCTTAGGCTTTCTTTAATACTCCAGTTTTTTTTTTTACCTTTATTTTATAATTAGATATACAGGGTTTATTTTCAAGTCAAATGTCAAGAAAAAAAATGTGTTTCACTATGTTCACTAAATTAATGGCAGTAAATTTATCTACAGAACTTGCCTCAGATTCTGTGTGTTTAATTGTGAAAAACATGGTTGCCAGGAAGATAATCTCCTCTGGCAGTAGTATTTGTCCTATTATGGTGAACTTATCATTAAGTTAAATTTACATACATAAGTGATTACATTGATAGGCTTCTCTCTATTATCCATTGTGTAGCACTGAGGAAATTTGGTGTGTTTATTGTGTATATGTACAGTATATTTTCCTTGCAATGTTGGGGGTGCTTGTCTGCTAAGGGGACAGGACAACTTCACCGCATCAAAGGGACGATAGACGGGGCCATGTACCATCAAATCTTGGGTGAGAACCTCCTTCCCTCAGACAGAGCATTGAAAATGAAAAGTAATTACTAAGTCATTACCGAGTACTAAGTCATGTTTTGCAGGGGGGTCAAATACATATTTCCCTCATTAAAATGAAAATCAATTTATAACATTTTTGACATGTATTTTTCTGGATTTTTTTGTTGTTATTCTGTCTCTCACTGTTCCAATAAACCTACCATTAAAATTATAGACTGATCATGTCTTTATCAGTGGGCAAACATACAAAATCAGCAGGGGATCAAATACTTTTTTCCTCCACTGTAGGTAGATAGATAGACAGATAGACAGATAGATACAGTGGTGTGAAAAAGTGTTTGCCCCCTTCCTCATTTCCTGTTCCTTTGCATGTTTGTCACACTTAAGTGTTTCGGAACATCAAACCAATTTAAACAATAGTCAAGGACAACACAAGTAAACACAAAATGCAATTTGTAAATGAAAGTGTTTATTATTAAAGGTGAAAAAAATCCAAACCATCATGGCCCTGTGTGAAAAAGTGATTGCCCCCTAAACCTAATAACTGGTCGGGCCACCCTTAGCAGCAACAACTGCAACCAAGCGTTTGCGATAACGTGCAATGAGGCTTTTACAG
>JAFFST010053765.1:23655-35678 GCA_022414735.1 Noturus placidus | reverse complement strand
GGGGGGGGGGGGGGGGGTGAAAATGAATCATGTGTAAATGCACAACATGTAAAATTACATATAAATGAATCATATATAAATGAATCATATATAAACCTAAGTTACTGGGTAAGTTACTGAGGTTAAAAGTTTGATTCTGTATGGATTTATGAAAATGAATCATATGTAATTAAATCACATGTACATAAATCATAAGTAAATTAATCAAATGTAACTTTCCTTGGTGGGGTGGGAGGGGCTATTATCGGGGTAAAAAATGTTGATTCTGTATTCGATATATCTTGTTGTACTCTGAAAAGTGTATGAGAATCAATAAAAATTGTTATGAACAGAAAATGAGATATATCATGGTATTCTGGACTGCTACCACTGGTGAGTGGAGTATCTCCTTTGAGTTATACGTTTTGTAACTTTGTTTTACATCGAGTGTTAATTTGTGTGTGTATTAACCATTGCGCCCTTGACTAGCGGCCTGTTGAGACACTAATATTAGTGAATGCTAACGAAGAGCTGGTTTTCATGCACTTCAATCATGCATTTAGGGTTATTAAGTGTATTTTAATACACTTATTTTGAATGTGCTAATTGAGTTTATTGATACTGGCTATAGCCTAAGACAGCAGTGTCAATAGTCTTAACTATAAGATAATTTTATGTTGTCCAATTCCATATAGATCAGGTTTTATTGTTGGATTCAGATGTTGAGTAATCGCGGTTACTTGTGGAGTCCAAACCGGCAGTGGAGATTCTGGAGATCCTTGAAGAAACTGTTCCAGAACTGGATGGTGAGCCAACCCCACTTGATATAGTGCCTGGTTGTAGCTAGGAGGTTGCAACCTAGAGACACTGAGCCAGAGAGACTTGGTCTATTTCCCTTAACCCAAAGGGATCAGGTAGAACTGTGTACACACTGACACTTCCTTTCCCTGGAGGAAATATATATTGCATTAATCCAATATCGGAGAAATTGATGGACTGTGTCCTTTTATTTTGAGACCCGGGTCTTGTCTATTTTCATTGCACTCACAACTGTACTGAGCTTTTATTATTTTGATACTTTTCATCATTTGTATATCCGGATCCCACTTTTCCATTTTTCCATTACTTTGCATTGCACTTGTTCTAATCATGTATTGCATTTAATATATGCAGTTAAACTAATCGCTGTGCCTTGTTTTGTTATTTCACTGTCGTAATCCATCTTTTGGCTTCAGTGAGTGGACCTATGATCTTCTGATCTGGACAAATTCCGAAGATCTAGATACCTTGACTACTCATTACTGTCATGATAATCTGTGGTTACCTATAATAGTGGCCAGTCTTTGAGTACCTGGTTACATACTAAATTGTGGCAAGCCAGCCAGGAGCCATTAACATATTGGATAACAACTGTGGAATATAATATTTTGTGCTTTTAGATAATTTCCAACACAATTTTTGCACTGTTGGTGCATTATGGAAGTATTAGATAAGTTAGGAGATAAGGTACCCAATGTGGTGATAGTGAGTGTGTTATCTGGATTAGAGAGAGATGAGTCAATTTTTAATGTACTAAAACAGCATGGCTCAATTAATAGAGTCTTAACTGTAGATAATAACACCTCTGAGTTTCATAAGAGCCTCATAGTAGAGTACACCTCTGTGGTAGCCCTACAAACCTTAGGATCCCTGTATCTTTATTCTCATACTCAACCTGATGATCCTGAGATTAAGTTTTATGTACAGGCATTAGCTGATATGCACAGAAGGTAGTGGTTGATGTCACTGATCACTGCCTGAATGAGCTAAATGAGGTAGCTCTTCCCAAAGTGGGAAGAACTTTGAGGAAGTGCTTAGAGAAGTCATGTCAAAGATAGAGAGCTCCCTTGAGGCTATTGAGCATAGCTCACTTTCTAATCCTCTTCAACTTGAAGCTTCTGACACCACTGAGAAACACCTTCAGTGTCTACTCCCTGCAATTAGCAGGTGAAGGTTCTTTCACCACCAGATCTACCTTACTTG
Organism: Noturus placidus; assembly: GCA_022414735.1. NCBI lineage: Eukaryota > Metazoa > Chordata > Actinopteri > Siluriformes > Ictaluridae > Noturus > Noturus placidus. The sequence continues at coordinate 33,677 of JAFFST010053765.1, read as the reverse complement.
ACACTGAGCAGAATTTGATGCTTCTCAGCTCCATGCCAAATACAACACTGACTTTAAGCCCTTGTGATCTCAATCTGCCAAAAGTGCAAAACATTTGTGTAGAGCACATTGATAAGAGTTAGAACAAAGGCAGTCATGTTTATTCTTCTTTGAGACTAAGATTCTTTTCTTGGAAGAAACACAGACCATTCAGTGAGACGGACGTTGACACTTGGCATTCACATGTGGACTTGCTCATGAAAGATGCTTCAATCTCTGACTTTGATAAGACAAGAATGACACTAGAAAGTATTCTTACTCCAGCCTCTGACATCGTCAGGCATCTGGATCCTGCAGCTCCACCAGCAGCTTACCTGCAGTTAGTGGACTCTGGCTTCGGAACCATGGAGGACAGGGAGAAACTGTTTTTTCGCTTCATAAACACTTTACAGGATCAGGAAGAGAAACTTTCTGCCTACCTGCAGCGGCTTCAGGTGGCTTTGAACCTCATTGTGCGGAGAGGGGGAGTGTCAAGGGAGGATTTGGACCAACATCTTCTTAAACAAACAATGCAGGGGTTGTTGGGACAAGGGTCTGCTTACTGACCTCCAGCTGGAGCATAAGAAAAAGAACCCGCCACCATTTGCAGAGTTGCTAATGCAGTTGTTTACCACTGAGGAGTGCTGATAAACTAAATCTAATAGAATGACATGCCATCTAAGTGTCTCTAGGCAAAAAGCTGTCTCACAAGTACAAGTTGTACATGAGGCCTGTGAAATTAGTGCCAACACTGATTCCAAAGACATGAGTGAGCTGAAAAAACAAGTAGCCGACTTGAAGAATCAGACAGCCATGTTAACGGGATTTAGGCAACCCATTACCAAGAGACACTCAAAGAAAAGGCCTGAATTTAAAAAAAAAAACTTGACCCGGCAAACACAGTGATTCCCACACAGACCACATGTGACACTCCCACTCCGAAGCAATACCTTATATAGCGCTTTTATCCAAAGCGCTTTACACTGTGTCTCATTCACATGCACACACCAATGGTAGTAGAGCTGCGATGCAATGTGCTAACTTGCCATTGGGAGCAACTTAAGGTTCAGTGTCTTGCCAAAGGACACTTCGGCATGTGGAATCACACGGGCTGGGAATTGAACCACCAACCCTACAATTAGTGGACGATTAGTGGACAACCCAGCTCTACCAACTGAGCCACAGCCACCAAATTTGGGGAGGACAATCATCTGGCAGCAACTTTCGAGCCTGATTCCAATCCTGACCTGGGAGCTGCAAAAATATAAGAGCTTAGAGTGAGATGACAGCTGTGGGAGAGGCTAAACAGTGGTATAGTGCATTTGAACTGAAACCAGTTCCTGTTGTGGGGCAGATGGGAACTGCAGTGAGTCACAAATGTCCCTCTGAATCTAAGCTTGGACTAACTGAAAAGAAACGAGCCTTGCTAAAGTCGCACACTCAAGTGAATCACTTTAAACTACCAAAGCGGTTGGTAGGCAAAAAAGCACTGCTCAGATCGAAATAGAAGGGGAGGATGTCAGTTGTTTATTAGACACAGGCTTTAAAGTCACCACTGTACCCCACTCATTTTAACAGTCATCTGTCAAAGCATGAAATAAAACCTCTTTGAGCTGCTAGAGGTTGAAGGAGCCAATGGTCAATTCATATCTTCTCTAGGATACATTGAGCTCAGTGTCACTTTTCCTAGAGAGTTCCTTGGGGCTGAAGCTGAAGTTCCAACCCTCACACTGGTAGTTCCAAATACATTATCTCACAAAAGTGAGTAAAAAGTGAGTAAAAAGTGAGTTTCTGAATTATGCTCGTCACACAGCATGCCTCAGTCTCACCTTTTCCATTTCTTTCAAATTAGGCACTGTGTCTCCTCCCTATTCACTGGGTTTCCCAGGGCGTCTGTGGCTCAGTCGGTAGAGCGGGTTGTCCACTAATCCACGAACCGTGCGGTTGGCGGTTCGAATCCCGACCCGGGTGATCCCATGCCGAAGTGTCCTTGGGCAAGACACTGAACCCTAAGTTGCCTCCGATGGCAAGTTAGCGCCGTGCATGGCAGCTCTGCTACCATTGGTGTGTGAGTGTGTGTGTGAATGGGTGAATGAGACACAGTGTAAAGCGCTTTGGATCCAAGTGCCTTGGATAAAAAAGCGCTATATAAGTGCGCCATTTACCATTTTTTACCATTTTTTCCCTCATTACCTATAAAGTCTGCATGGGAAGAGGTGTTCAAGCTGAATCCTCGAAAAAGGGGCATTATTTCACAGATATACTGTATGCAACAATTTGGTCTCAAGACGATTCTTACAATGTTAAAACCATTAGTGCCTGGGAGGAGGAATTGGGTCTGGAACTTGAGGATGATTACTGGGGCGGAGTGTTAGATAATATACGGACCACCACCTCCTTTGCTAGACTTAGTTTCATACAATTTAAAGTGGTCCATAGAGCTCACCTCTCTAGGAGTAAACTATCTAAAATATATCCCAATGTCCCTGACATGTGTGAAAAATGTAAACTTTCACCGTGTAACCTGAGTCATATGTTTGCACTCTGTCCCAAACTACAGATCTTTTGGAACTCATTTTTTAGGACTATGTAGAATCAATTTGGAGGTTTGTCCTCTAATTGCCATCTTTGGTGTTTCATCACAGTGTCAGTCTCTGAACCATAAACAAGCTAGTGTTGTGGCCTTTGCATTGTTGCTTGCTCGGCGCAGAATATTGTTGTCTTGGACCTCTCCACAACCCCTCTCTATATCAGTCTGGCTTAAAGATCTAATGTTCTTTTTAAAGCTGAAAAAAAAAAAACCAAGCATAACATCAGAGGTAGCGGAGACTCATTTTTGGGAAAATGGCAACAGTTCATTACCTACTTCAAGGATGTACGCACCATGGAGATAGATTAAGGAGAGGTGGACTGTCAATACTATCCATCTTACCCCCCCCTTCCTTTTCTATTTATTTCTTTTCTGATATTCTGTATGGATTTATAAAAATAATACAAAACATATGTAGTTGAATTACATGTACATGAATCATAAATAAATGAATCATATGTAAACATTCCTGGGTGGGGTGAGAGGAGCTGTTATTGGTGTAAAAAAATATTGATTCTGTATTGATATATTTTGTTGTACTCTGAAAAGTGTATCAGAATCAATAAAAATTATAAATTATAAAAAAGGTGAGTACACCGCTCTTGTTTTTGTAAATATGTGATTATATCTTTTCATGTGACACCACTGAGGAAATGACACTTTGCTACAATGTAAAGTAGTGAGTGTACAGCTTGTGTAACAGTGTAAATTTGCTATCCCCTCAAAATAACTCCACACACAGCCATTAATGTCTAAACTGCTGACAGTGGCTTATGCAAAAGTGCATGGGTGACATGAATCTTAAAGAGGTCACTGTTTGCCGTGACAATATCATTGTGTTCTCCAAGATGCTTGAAGAGCATGAGGCTAGGTTAATGAAAGTCCTGAAACACTTGAAAGAGTATGGGCTGGGACGCAAAATTAGCGCAGAAAAAAAAAGCTGCTCACGTGTGGAGTTCTGATGAGAGAGAGCACTCATTTTGACTAATTTCTCAAGGAACTCTGATATTTTGTGACACATATCGACTTGGGAAAGAACTAGCACGAGAGAAGAGGATACTAAAATTAGTGTTGGACAAAATTCCTTGTTAAGAAGCTTTCAAAATAGAAAAGCTTTGGCGAATTGTTGAGGAATAAGATATTTTTGTCTTTTGTTGTGGAACGTTTGTTCGGGAACCTGTTGCTACCCGGAGGAGGGGACTTATTAAGGGCACAAACACAGGCTGCTAGTGTGTTTTATAAAATAATAATAATAAAAAAAGAAAAAAAATAAAGCTTGGTTTTCAGAATTTTGAGTTATGTTTAAGAATACATTTCAAAGCAGCTTCTTGTCCATTTTATACAGCATTGGGAGCAAACCTCTACAAATATGGGATAAAAAGGTGAGAAAGTGACATATAAAGAGTATTACGGACAATGACATCCAGTCGTTAGTGCTTGAGGCGGAAGGAACCAATGTCAGCACGACCTACATCACATGTCCTGCAGATCCGAAGAAAACCCTGGGCATCAAACTCCACTTCCTGGTTATGATCATCAAGAACGTGAAGAAATATTTCACATTTGAAGTTCAGGTATTGGATGATAAAAACGTGCGGCGGCGATTCAGAGCCAGTAACTACCAGAGTACCACACGGGTGAAGCCCTTCATCTGCACCATGCCCCTGCACCTGAACAACGATTGGACCCAGATCCAGTTCAACCTGTCAGACTTCACACAGAGAGCTTACAGCACCAACTTCATCGAGACCGTGCGAGTACAGATCCACGCAAACTGTCGCATAAGAAGAGTGTACTTTTCTGATAGACTGTACTCCGAGGACGAGCTGCCGGCAGAGTTTAAACTCTCTTTCCCGAAACAACCCAAAGCAAAGTAGTAACGTGGCACGTCAGAACCCTTCCGTCATTCCAAACCTGTTTTACCTGCAGTATTTCCCCCCTCAGCAAATTTCCAGTCATGTCATCCAGCCTTGTTTAGTTTATTTATTTATTTTCCCCTGTGTTGTATTTTTTATATTCATGATGAGAGCTGAGAATTCAGCCCGAAATGTGAATTCAGTATTCAGATTAATGAAAATAAAATATTATATTACTGAAAGAGTATGGGCTGAAACTTTCACCAGAGAAATGCACATTTTTTCAGACCTCAGTGAGATACTTAGGCTTTATAGTGTCTCAGAACGGGGTAGAGACTGAACCTGACAAGGTAGATGCCTTTAAAATCTGGCCAGTACCTCATGACCTGAAATTGCTAAAGGACTTGCCTCGACTGTCGACGTACTATCATCGTACTATCAGGGTACTATTGGCGTTTCATTAAAGACTTTTCAAGCATTGTAAAGCCTCTTACTGTCCATACAGCAGGTTATCCACCTCTGCGCAAAAGTACACTGAAGCCAATTTTAGTAAACTATCTTAAGATTGTTAGGACTTATCATAGAATTGGGTACTTCAATAGCTCATTGAACAAGAAATAAACACAAAGAACCAGTGTGTGAGGAAAAGCAAGGGTCCAAGATTTACACAGTTGAGATGTCCCAAGAGCGATCTAAAAACCAAACTAAGGCAATTTATACAGTTCTTCTTTCTTAGTTCCTGCCCCTGGTGGTTTTTCCTGCGTTTTAGGTTTTTCCAAACCCATTATGTCAACAGAAGTGTGTTTTCTCAGAAGTATGTTTTCTCATGCTTTACTTCACAGCACCACAAATTTGTCTCTCTACTAAACAAATGGCCCATCATATTGGCCTTTCAATGGGTAGCTTAGTTGCAGTGGAGAGGCACCTATGGCTCAACCTCTCAGGGATGAGGGACAAAGATAAGGTCTCCTTTATGGATGCCCCTGTTGGACCTTCTGGCCTGTTTGAAAACGCGATTAAAACTGCTATCACCGACAGGTTTCGAGAAGCAAAACAGCAAAAGGCGGTGTTCAACCAGTTCCTTCACCATCCGGTCGAGTTCGACCAGGAATCCTCAAGTGGAGCCCAGTCCAGCACTAGTGAGCGGGAGGCACAGAAGGCAAGTGTGGTGGCCTTCCTCCCTAGCAGAGAACCCGGGGGACCGGGCGGCCACATTCAAAGCCTGGTAATAGGCCTGATCTGAGAATGATCATAAAGGCCAAGCAGACAAAAAAAGGAGCAGTCCTGATGGGCCATGGGGGGATAAGTTTTGTCTACCATCAAAAAAGGTTATTGGGTCCAGTTCGCACCTCAACCACCTGGTTCACACCTCGACCACAATATTCAGCACAGAGCAGAGCCCTAAATGAGTGCATGAAGTAAGATCCCTCTTGGACAAAGGGGCCATAGCACCCCATTCCCTGAGGGAGGGAACTTTTTACAGCCATTATTTCCTGGTCTGCAAAAAAGATGGGAGAATGCGGCCAATTTAAGATATGTGTCATCTGAACCGTACCATTTGGATAAAGGGTTCAAGGTGCTGATGCGTAAATTTGTCATTCCACAGATTTAGTTTGAGGACTGGTTTGTGACAATAGATGTAAAAGACATATTTCCACATAGAAATATCGCCCAGTTGCATATCGCCCTGAGGTTCATGTTTGGAGGGAACACAGACCAATATCGGGTTCTGCCCTTCAAGCTCGATTTATCTCCTCGCACCTTCACAAAATGCATGGATGCTGCTCCGGCTCCCTTGCGACTCCAAGGCATCCGTGTACTAAACTATGTGGACGATTGGTTAATTCCAGCATGACCCAGGGAACTGGTATTTCAACATTAAGATGTTGTTCTCGCCCACATGTGGAGCTTGGGGCTCAGGTTGAACCTCAAGCAAAGTATGCTTTCTCCAGTGCAGAGGACAACTTTATATGGGATTCCTTATATGGGATTCTACTACAATGAAGGTGTTTCTATCTCCAACACATACAGGGTCAATCCTATCAACATTGAGCAAGATCATGCTGGGTCTGGGCATCCGCTCGAGTCTCTGTGAGAAACTGTTGGGGCTTATGGCAGCAGCAGCCAATGGCATACCATTGGGTCTATTGTGCATGAGACCATTTCAGTCTTGGCTGAAAAGTCAGGGGATTTGTCCAATGATGAAACCTCTGAGAGTAATCGGTGTCCCTTGGTGATGCCTATGTGCTCTGAGAATTTAGAGGTGTCCCTGGTTTCTAACCTTGGGTCACTAGCGATATCTCGTTATCACAAGATGGTAATGACAGACGCCTCCCTCATGGGCTGGGGCACGGTCTTAGATGGCTGTCCAGCTCATGGTCTTTGGAGTGGGCCTCATGGAGTGGAATAAAAATTACCTACAAATGTGGGCTGTATTTCTAGCACTGAAATTATTTCTTGCTCAATTAAGAGGCCACCATGTGTAAGTTGTGACAGACAACACAGCGGTGGTCTCATAAAACAACCAGCAGGGAGTGTTATATTCACGCCCCATAGTCAGGCAGGCGCAACTTATTCTTCTCTGGGCAGAGGGAAAGTTTTAGTCAGTGAGTGCAATGTACATTCTGGGCAACTGGAATGTTGGGGCAAACATCCTGTAAGACAGAGATTGAGCCCTGAAGGTTGGAGGCTTCATCCTCAAAATCCATATGGTGGAGTTTCGGCCAAGTGGACATGGATGTGTTTGCCCCTGATGAGACAACACACTGATCAATATGGTTCACCCTCACTCCTCCTGCACCACTGGGGCATGATGCCATGGTGCACATGAGGCCGAGGTCATATCTGTACACTTTTGCCTGATTGCTCTGCACCCAAAAGCGAGAGCTCACCATGAATGTCTACATATGCTGCTAGTAGCACCTTACTGGCTAGCTCGAATATGGTTCTCAGAGATAAAATCCCTGCTACATGGCACTCCCTGGGAGATTCCCATATGCAGGTATCTACTGTGTAAAGCCAGAGAGCTGATTTATTCCCCTTGGTCAGGCCCCTGTGGGGCACCAGCTCATAGATTCTGATCTCACAACTGAGGTTGTGGGGACCATGTTAAATGGTATAATGATGGACCATGTTGAATGGGCCATGTTGTAATGGTGTACCATGTACACCATCCATGAGGAAAATATATGCACTCAAGTGGCAACTGTTTGTCTCATGCTGTGAGGAACATCAGTTGGATTCTACACTCAGGGTATACATGGCTGCCATATTGGCCAGCCACACCCCTCTGTGGAGCAACATCCTCTAATTTCGAGTTTTATGCGTGGTTTCAGGCAGCTGAGGCCCCTCTTCAGACCTTCCTATATCCTAGGCTGGATTATATTTCTGAAGTACCTACATCTGCTACCCAGCTAGCTCTCCTCACACCGGAACAAGAAAAATTGCACCTACTGTGTTAAGAAAGGGCTCTCTGTACTTATGTCCACTGCTATGGGCAGTGACATATGTCAGAGCAGCTGCTGGTCTGCTTTGGCAGCGATAGTAGAGTTGATGCTGTGTCGAGGCAGCACATCACTAAATGGGTACTGGAATCGATCTCTATTGGCATGTGGTCTCACTATGCCTCTTGGCCTAAGGACTCATTCCACTAGGGGTGTCACTTCCTCAAAAGCTTTATCCAAAGGGGTACCCTTACAAGATGTGTGTGCTGCATGGTGGTGGTCTACGCCACACACATTCATTTGATATTACAGTCTGGATATACATTCCACCCTGGGCTCAAGTACCTTGCAGGTTCCCTCAGGCTTTGACCTTTTTGAACAGGCCATACCCTCAGTATGACGGAGTAGGTATTCTTGTACCCACATCGTGAAGCTCACGCAACGTTGAGTTCCCAGTGAAAGGGATAATCTGGTTTACGCATGTAACCCTGTTCCCTGAGAAGGAAATGAAACGTTGTGTAGCTTTATCATACAGAGGAATGCCTGTGAATTGTGTTTTTCACTTCAAATAATAGAGGCTGATGGTGCGCTTCACAAGTGCCCTTTTTATATAAAGCGACGCACTCAATTGCCACGTCGACTGATCACGGCAGGCCTATAAATAGGCATGATGTTCCACCAGCTTCAGATGCCAGTCATGTGCGAAGGTGCTTACCACAGCGTGCAGCTCACACAACATCTTGTTTCCTTCTCAGGGAACAGGGATACATGCATAACTCAGACATTCGCAACTCCTTCGACATTAAGGTAATTATATTTTAACAATGACAGCTGATTCACTAAGGATTTTGCTGATAATTTAAGAGAAAATAAAAATGAATGTAGGACACTATGAATATTTCTCAGTGAGATGACTGTACTTGCTACATGTCCAAATTGAAATAAATGAAATATTATACATTTTGGAGGTATGCAAAACAGAGAAACAGAAAACATGTGTTGCTTTTTCCTACATTTGCATGCCTACAACATGCTAATAGTGCTTATTAGGTTATAAATTAATTGGGAAATTAGATGCTTGGAGTTTTTTTTATACAAGTTTAATGTGTTTATTGTTATTTAAAGAGCCTTATCTTATGTCCCATGGATATAGAATATTACATTTTAGGGGCACATAGGGGCAGCTGTGGCTCAGTTGGTAGAGCAGGTTGTCCACTAATCGTAGGGTTAGCGGTTTGATTCCCGGCCTGCATGACTCCACCTGCCGAAGTGTCCTTGTGCAAGACACCGAACCCCAAGTTGCTCCCGTTGGCAAGTTAGTGCCTTGCATGGCAGCTCTGCTACCATTGGTCTGTGTGTGTGAATGGGTGAATGAGACACAGTGTAAAGCACTTTGGATCAAAGCGCTATATGAGTGTGCCATTTACCATTTACAGTGCCTTGCAAAAGTATTCGGCCCCCTTGAACTGCTCGACCTTTTACCACATTTCAGGCCTCAAACATAAAGATATAAAACTGTGATTTTTTGTGAAGAATCAACAGGTGGTACACAATCATGAAGTGAAACGGAATTTATTGGATTTTTCAAACTTTTTCAACAAATAAAAAACTGAAAAATTGGGCGTGCAAAATTATTCAGCCCCATTACTTTCAGTGCAGCAAACTCTCTCTGGAAGTTCAGTGAGTATCTCTGAATGATCCAATGTTGACCTAAATGTCTAATGTTGATAAATAGAATCCACCTGTGTGTAATCAAGTCTCCTTATAAATGCACCTGCTCTGTGATAGTCTCAGAGGTCCATTTAAAGCACAGACAGCATCATGAAGAACAAGGAACACACCAGGCAGGTCCGAGATACTGTTGTGGAGAAGTTTAAAGCCGGATTTGGATACAGAAAGATTACTCAAGCTTTAAACATCCCAAGGAGCACTGTACAAGCAATAATATTGAAATGGAAGGAGTATCAGACCACTGCACATCTACCAAGACCTGGCCGTCCCTCTAAACTTTCAGCTCATACAAGGAGAAGACTGATCAGAGATGCAGCCAAGAGGCCCATGATCACTCTGGATGACCTGCAGAGATCTACAGCTGAGGTGGGAGACTCTGTCCAT
>JAFFST010053763.1:46409-58827 GCA_022414735.1 Noturus placidus | reverse complement strand
CATTACTGCCTGGGAGGAGGAATTGGGTCTGGAGCTTGAGGATGATTACTGGGGCAGAGTGTTAGATAATATACGGACCACCACGTCATGCGCTAGACTTAGTTTCATACAATTTAAAGTCGTCCATAGAGCTCACCTCTCTAGGAGTAAACTATCTAAAATATATCCCAATGTTCCTGACATGTGTGAGAAATGTAAACTCTCTCCGTGTAACCTGAGTCATATGTTTGCACTCTGTCCCAAACTACAGAACTCCTTTTTTAGGATTATGTCCGACATTCTTGGAATCAATTTGGAGGTCTGTCCTCTAATTGCCATCTTTGGTGTTTCATATCAGTGTCAGCCTCTGAGCCATAAACAAGCTAGTGTTGTGGCCTTTGCATCGTTGCTCGCTAGGCGCAGAATATTGTTGTCTTGGACCTCTCTGCAACCCCCCTCTATATCAGTCTGGCTTAAAGATCTAATGTTCTTTTTGAAGCTGGAAAAAATCAAGTATAACATCAAAGGTAGCGGAGACTCATTTTTGGGAAAATGGCAACAGTTTATTACCTACTTCAAGGTAATAGGTAATTTTTTTTTTTTAATACTCTGTATAAATTTATGAAAATAATACGAAGCATGTGTGGTTGAATCACATGTGCATGAATCATGGGAGGATGGATCTTGTGTGGACATTCCTGGGCGGGGTAGGAGGGGCTGTTGTTGGGTAAAAAAAAAATTATTGATTCTGTATTGATATATTTTGTTGTACTCTGAAAAGTGTATAAGGATCAATAAAAAAATTATAAATCAAAAGGAGAGACTTCTCTGGAAGCACCCGACGGCGCCATGGCAGAGTTTATCTTTTCAGAGATCAGAAACGCGGAGGAGCTTTCGGTCGCAAGGAAGCGACTGGCAAGGCAAATAAACCAGCTAGAGCAGCTGAAGCACGTCGGCGGGGAAGACACCCCAATATACCAGTGGTACATGAACTATATACCCATAGAGAGGGCAAGGCTCACGCGCATGCAGGCGCTACTAACGCGGCCGGAAGACGCTGTCACACACCAGTCAATGCCGGTAAGTCCGGGTTCATCAGAGTCCATGTGCGAGTCTTAAAGCCCTGCTTTGTCTCTGCCCGCATCTGAATGCCCAGTTTCCCACGTGCCCACGTCTGAGTGCCCAGTTTCCCACGTGCCCACGTCTGAGAGTCCAGCCTCAGCCCCAGTTTCCGCCCCGTCCGAGCCCGAGAGCACAGTTTCAGTCCCGTTCGAGCCCAAAAGTCCAGTTTGACATGTGCCTATGATCCCTGAGAGCCCCGCTTCCCTATTGTCCGCGCCTGAAGGCCCCGTCTCGTCCCAGTGCTCACCTGAAGGCCCCGTCTCGTCCACGTCCCGGTCGCAGACCCCAGGCACGTCCAGGTCCCAGCCGCAGAGCCCAGGTACGTCCCGGCCGCAGAGCCCAGGCACGTCCACGTCCCGGCCGCAGAGCCAAGGCATGTCCACGTCCCGGCCACAGAGCCCCGGCATGTCCACGAGCCCCGTCTCGTCCCCGAGCCGCGTCTCGTCCATGGGTCAAGCGGTGTCCACAAGTCAAGTCTCGTCCACATCTGAGAGCCACGGCCAAGACCATGCCCTTGAACCCCTGGTCACACAGCACGCCCTGGAACCTCAGCCGGGGGCTAACCTGGCCACCTCAGGCACCACAGAGACCGAGGGGGAGGTCTCAGCCCCTCAGGAAGCGGACGAGCCGACCTGCGTTCCTGAGTCCCGGCGGGCGGTGTCCTGCGTTCCTGTGTCTCGGCGGGTGGCGTCCTGCGTTCCCGAGCCCATGTGGGAGGCCCGGCGATGGTCCAATCCAAAGCTCACTAAGCAGCCTCCAGTGCTACAGAGACCGGTGGGAGAGCATCCTGTGTTCCTGAGCCTCTGCGGGAGGCGTCCTGCGCTCCCGAGCCCCGGTGGGAGGCGTCCTGTGTTCCTGAGCCTCCGTGGGAGGCGTCCTGCGCTCCCGAGCCTCCGTGGGAGGCGTTCTGTGTGCTTGAGCAACCGGCTGCATGGCAAGACCCGCCTCGGTTCCTGTGGCAGCAAAGGGACATTCCGCCCGTAGGAGGGAGGTTGAGTGATAGTGCTCGGGGAGCGAGCACTTTAGGCGGGGGGTTCTGTCATGCCTCGACCAGCAGCGGGCACCACAACACAGATTTTGCCCGGTCATGTGATCCACTTACGTGGGTGCATGCCGGAAGCGTGGACAAGTGGCAACAGGTGTTTTCAGTTTGTTTGGAAATTGAGTGGGTTATTTAAGTTCCTGGTTTTCAGCACTAAGTTGCGCGTTATTGTTTTGAATGTTTGGCATGTTTCTAAAAAGGATTACAAGGTTCTGTTTTCTGAAAAGGATTACGAGATTCAGACTGTCGGACGGTTTTCGTTGGTGTTTTGTTTCCTTGCGTAAAGGTTTGTTTTCATGTTTTCTGTTAATAAAACGCTCTTCCGCTTACTTCCTGCCTCCCGAGTCGTGACAAGTATTCCATCAAAGGTCTTCATAATATGATAACATTATACTTGTTCATAATAATATTAACTGTTTTTAAACCTATTCTAATTAATTATCAATTTTATTAAATCAACTAATGAGTCTCAAAACATTTGAAAAAAAAAAAATTGGAATTACCTGCATTAGCTGCCCATGCTCTCTTTAATTAAGTCACAATAATATCAAAAACACAATCTTCTTAAACATATAGAACAAGAAAATTTGTACTTATTGTCAATATGTAATGCACAGCTTAAATACTCATTGGAAAATGAGTATTTTGTATCGTATTTTGTAACTGTAATAATCCCTTTAGCAGCATTTACCTAATTCCTGCATAAGAGTCACTGCCATTTTGTTCCTCGTGAGGTTAACTGCCTTTTCTGTGAGAAGGTGCTCAGCTGGCCTTTCAAGACTTTTTCTGCAAACATGAAAGACCAAACTAAACTATTTCAACTAAACTAAACACTTTACACTGTGTCTCATTCACGCATTCTCACACACACACACACACACACACACCAATGGTAGCAGAGCTGCCATGCAAGGTGCTAGCTTGCCATCGGGGGCAACTTAGGGTTCAGTGTCTTGCACAAGGACACTTCGGCATGTGGAGTCATCCGGGCAGGGATTCGAACCACCAACCCTACGATTAGGGGACAACCCGCTCTACCGACTGTGCCACAGACTTTCCCAGGGGATGTGGGGTGTAGAGAGGAGTAACATTTTGGGGGAGACAGATCTTTGTTTGAATATTGGAGATATTGAATTTAAGTCACAAATTTAAAACACAAATTTAACCTTCAACTTCACCGATTGACAAACTTGCATATATCAGTGCAGTGGATTAAGATAATACAATTTCATACATACTCCTAGGTATTATAAAGACATTTGAAACAGGTTTAATCAGATTTGATTCCCACTCTGGACATAATTCTGAGGTGTACTCATGGATACTCACAGCAATAGTCCAGTGATGATGCTCATTTGTGACACCAAAAAGAATTTTATATTTCTTTGGATCAAACTAAAATAATAATGATTATACAAAGAGAATGATTAATAAAAGCCACACCGAATGAAAGCAATACAGCCCAATAATAATAAAAAAAGATTATCTAAAATTAGATAAGGACAAAAATGAATGTATATTGCTTTTGGCTGAAATGTCCCATTTATATTAGCAGCAAAATATATTAAATTGATGCTGTATTGAAAACTTGACCTCCACCTGCAATGCTAATGTGAATGTTTTTATGCTAATAATAATGGCAGATATTGTTGGATATATGCAAACTACAAATAAGTGTACAGTACAGTGTCGTACCCTAGACAACATGCTGATGTGTACATCATTGAGTGACATAATGTTCAGCTTTCTACCATTTCCCTAGGTATTTTACACTACTTTTGTAGTTTAATAGTGTCATATTGTGTCGGCTTCATTCTGGCAATTAAAATGTCAAAATATTTTAAGTATATAAATATGGACCCTTTAAATGTATTCATTTAAAGTGTTTTGACTGTTTGTAATGTATATTTAACAGTTAGCTACACACTCAGAGAAGTTGCCAGTATGTACCCTACCTACCTGGTTTAAGCATAATGGGAAACAATCAATATAACACGTTACTGTAAAATAGTGACAGTAAAGTATTATTAATCATGATTAAATCATTATTATTATTATTATTATTATTATTATTTCATTATTTTTTACAAATGTAACTTGTATGTTTTTTTTTTTTTTTACAAATTTTTCATGGTATGTGTTGTGCTGCAAAAATGTATTGATTTCGCCAAAATCCTTCGCGGTTATTTAATAGTTTGCTGTTCTTGGTATTGGGAGTATTTTATTTGTTATAGCGCTCGAATGGTAGCAGACGTATCGCGTCATTTCCGGTTTCTTGTGAGTCGGTGTTGAGTTTAACTGAGAGAGGTTTGTTTAGAAGATAAATCCTGTATGATGACGTTTTGCACTCTTTGAACTCTGATAAAATAAACTTGAGTTCAACATGATACGCCGGTGTCCAGTGTCTATAATGCACCAGAACACAACGCAGTGTAGCCGGGTTAGGCAGAACGGACCTGTTACATTGGTGCCGAGACCTGGATTTCTCCGAACAATAAACACATTAAATATCAGAGAGAGGCCAGGATAAAGACACAAGGTAAAATGAGTCGACTCTTGCAAACAAAACAGGTTGGTGCACACGCCCAGACCTTAGCAGTGGAGGCCGTAGCTGCTGATAATTCAAGGGAACTTGCTTGTGATCAGAATGAAAGGTGCTGTCATCCTCTTCCCAGGTAAAGTGCGCTTGTTTTCAGTGTCTCATTCACTTGCTGGTCTCATTCACTTGCTGGAGCAGTAAGTTCAGTCAGCAGCAGTTCCTCCTCCAGGCAGGAAGCGAGTGAACTTTCCACAAAGGAGGTGCAGGGCATCTATGCACTGTAGACAGGAAAACCTTTGAGCTGTTTCAAGTTTGGCCATTGGAGAAGAGTATTTCAACAACGTACGTCAAGATATTACATAATGCCGCCACCAACCCAAACACACCCCAAATATGAACAAGTGGAGCAGGTTTAAACTAGGCAGTTCACATTCGGAGAGGGGAGGTGTGGGCATTAAGGGACCAACCCTCAAAGGAGATAAAGGAGGTGTATGCAAAGGTTTCCAAAGCAATGCCAGAGGACTTCTCCATAATTATTATCCACAATATCCACAAAGTTGAGCTGTTTGGCGAATTATTTCATGCACCAGTGACAGTCAGTAGTTCTGCTCAGTTGCAATGATTGCTTAATACAGGATCCATGGCTTGTACAATAAGTGAAGAGGCAGAGCAGAGACTTTTAATAAAGAACATTGTGACAGAATGGCAAGAGTAGACACAGCACATTATACTTGTTGGCTGTGGAGGACAACGGGTGAGTCCCAAGTGCACCTTGTATGGGGTATGGTGCATGGTCCCAGTCCTGGTGGTCGCTGGTCAGAAGGATGACATCATGGGAAGCAATATGCTGAAATATGTGCTGAGTCAACTGAAGAATGATGTCAACTATTGGAAACTTCTCTCATGCAATGCACAGGAGTCTTCTGAATGCGGGCAGTTTTTGGAGATGATGGCTGGGCTCAGAAGGTGGATGGGACCAGATGTACCAGATAAAGTGGGTAAAGTTAAGCTAACTCAAGCAGTGACTTTCCTCCCCGAGCATGAACACCTGTTGTGGGGCAGGTTGCCATGTAATGTCCCTATGTCAGCTGGGAGCATGGTGGTGGTGGAGTCTACCTCCTTCAGGTGCAGCCCTCATGGTATCATGGTCAGCAGAGTGGTCACCCCTTTGTAGGGGGATGGCTGGATTCCCATGAAAGTCACCAACTTCACAGAAAAGCCAATGACCGTGAAACGGATTGCAAACTGGTAGATGTCTGACTGCACTCTGACCCAAGCATCTTGTCAGAAAGAGAATGACACAGATAAAGTGGCTCATGATGAACATCTTGAAAATACTGACCTGACACAGAGTCTACAGAATATTGGTCTGGGGGATGTCAACATTGATTGCTGCGAAGTAAGCCCGTCCACCAAGATCCTATTGGTGAGAATGCTGGAACAATAGCAGGACGTGTTCTAGATTGTGTTCACCACCTAGATTGTGAGAAGCCAAGGGTTTTTGTGCATAGAATCCGGCTTACTGATGACCATCCTTTCCGGCTTCAGTATCGCAGAGTGCTTCCATCCCACTACCAAAAGCTATGCCAGGTCCTCACTGAGATGGAGGAGCAAGGAATTATTCGGAAGTCTGTGAATGAATTTGCCTCCCCATTCGTGATGGTTTGGAAAAAGAATGGTGACCTCAGGCAATGCATATATTTCAGGTGGCTGAAAGCAAGGACCATCAAAGATGCTCATCTGCTGCCTTATCAGTCAGACTGTTTAGCAGCCCTTGGCGGTAACACTCTGTTCAGTACCATGGAACTAACATCAGGTTTTTATAACCTGCCTTTTCACGAGGAAGACAAGAGATTCACTGCCTTCACAAAACTACTGGGCCTGCACATATATAACAATGCCACAGGGCATTTGTAACAGTCCGGCATCTTTCATGAGGATGATGCTAAGTGTCTTTGGTAGCCTAAACTTTAGTAGTTCGCTATGCTATCTTGATGACCTCCTGGTGTTTGCCCCATCTGAGCTCAGTAGATTGGAGGTCATTTTTCAGAGGCTGAGAGAGCACAACCTGAAGTTGAGCAAAAAAAAAATGCCATCTGTTGCTGCGGTCTGTGAAATTCCTTGGACACATTATTGAATGTGACAGGGTAGTGGTTGATCCAGAGAAAGTAGAATTTATTGTGAAAATGTCAGAGAGATTTAATGGAGGATGATGGCTGCACACCTTCAGTTCGGAGGGTAAAGTCATTTTTGGGGATGGTGTTGTACTATCAGCACTTTTATATTCAACTGTTCCTCCATAGCAAAGCTTCTTTTTGCCATTACAGCTTGTCAAAAACGGAGGGGGGAGGTGGGAAAGTTAAATCAGAAACCCAGTGTCTTCAGAAGACTCAAGCCCACAGACTGGACTGATGACTGTGACTCTGCTTTCCTCACCCTCAAGGAGAAGTTTCTGAACTGTGCAGTTCTGGCTCACCTGGACTTCTCCAAACCCCTTATCTTATCCATCAATGCTTTTCTTGATGGCTTCGCTGCTGTTTTTTCCCCAGATACCGGAAGGTGAAACTAGAACACGTCAGATTGCCCTTGCGAGTAAGACCCTCACTGGCTCACAAAAGAGGTATCTGGCTATACGTCTGGAATTCTTAGCGCTCAGGTGGAATGTTTGTTAAAAATTTAATCATTGGCTGAAGGGACATGCATTCATGCTTTGGACCAACAATAACCCACTAAACTATATAATGACAACCAAAACTGGACATTTGTGAACAGCGGTGGGTAGCCAAGCTGTCCCCCTACACATTCAGTATCAAACATATCCCCAGGGCAAAAAAAAAACACTGTGGCAGATACTTCAAATAGAGATCCTTTTGCTAGGTCAGTGGGCCAAAGGTTGATCAGTGAGCCATATGAGAATCTTTTGGCAGAAGCTGAGGGAACAAAGGAGGAAGGAGTTCAGGATGTTTTCCGGTGCAATGTTCAGCGTCTTCAAGCAGATTATTCAGGCTGTGGGACTGCAGGTGCTCCAAGGGACAAGGCGGCTGGGAATCAGGATTCCTCCAATGTCAGGTCTGTCTGTGAAGCTCACCTTGAGTAGGAGAGAGCTTCAGAGGCAAGAGAAGTACAATTTATCATATTTTTTATGCAAGTGGCACCCTCAGAACAAGGCACGCTCCCAGCCATCTCTATTGAGGAGCTTTGGCATAGCCAGGAATTGGATCCAGTCATTGGAGAGGTACTATTGCTCGTGGAGCAGGGCAAGCTAACATTCAGATGAGAGAGAAGTGGGTTCCTAAAGCACGGACACTATGCAAGCAGTGGCATCAACTGAAAGTTCAGGATGAAATACTCTATAGGATCACAAAGGAACCGTCAACTAGACAGAAAAGGTATCAGTTCGTCCTACTCAAGGACGTAAAGGCCAAGGCACTCTCTGGTGTGCATAACCTTGCAGAGCATGAAGGAAAAGCCTGAACCCTATACCTTGCCGGACAGCATTTTTCTGGCCATAAATGGAAAGAGACATCAAGGAATATGTGAAGGGCTGCCAGCAATGTATCTTGGCAAAAACCCTTGAACCAGCTGCCCGTGCTCCACTGGAGAGCATTCGAACCTCAGCACCCATGGAGTTGGTGTGTATAGATTTTTTAAGCACTGAGGATAAAAAACAAAAAGTGGTGGATGTCTTGGTCATAACTGACCACACAAAATTGGCTCATGCATTCCTCTGTGTCTCACCAGACTGCAAAACAAGTCACAAAGAAACTGTGGGACAAAGTGTTCTGCATTTATGGTTTTCCAGAGTGAATACATTCAATTCAGGGAGCCAATTTTGAGAGTAAACACATAGCAGAGCTCCTCAGCCTCACAGTGATCGCGAAGTCACACACACAACTGCAAACCATCCAATGCAAAATTGGCAAGCTGAGAGGTGTAATAGAATGCTTGTCAATATGTTGTGCACCTTGCCATTAGCAGCAAAACAACACTGGGCACAACAGATACAAACAATGACTTTTTTGCTTACAATGCCACAGTTCATGAAACAACTGGATATGCCCCATTCTTTTTAATGTATGGTCGAGTTCCCACACTCCTGGTGGATGTGGTCTACAGTCAAGTCCTGAGGGAGCCAGTAATTATTGACTACAAGACCTATGCTAGGAAATTGATGGCAAACCTCCACGAAGTCCCTCGCATTGCTAAGCAACATGCAAGAAAAGAGCAGCAGCATCAAGCTGATAGTTACAACAAGAGAGTCCGTTGCCTTGCTTGAATGTCGGTGACCAAGTCCTGCTTGAAAACAAAGCTGAGAGAGGTACGAGGAAGTTGGTGGACAAATGGGAACCCACAATCTATACTGTTATGGATTGGAACCCTCAAATGCACATTTATAAAGTCATAGATGAGAGCGGATGGACTAAGGTTGTGCGTCGGAACCTGATGTTGGACGTGAGCTTCCTATCATTCCCATGACAAACTAGTAGGGAGCTGGATTCAGATGCTGCGGATGAGGTCAGCGAGCTCCAGCCTCTGTACATTGATACCCTGATAAACCTAGCAGTAGAAGCATCTGAGGACTGTACCCGTCCATGGATATGCATGTCACCTGATGTTGATGAGTCCTTGGTGCAGAATGAAGAATGGAGGAGGAGATGCCACACCCCGCGGCTCTGATCAGCCGACAGCTGAAAGACACCAATTGGATCCTGCCGATGATGATGATGAGAACAAAGAGAGAGAGAGAAAGACTTGCCCGTGAGAGATCTGCCCAGTTACAACATGCTCTCTGACCCACACGAGACTTACGCTGACTTTGACACCTTAATCAGTGTTCCTGAATTAGATGAGATGGGGCGCATAACAGCATTTCACCCATGACAGTGACTGATCATCAGAAACCTACACATGACTTAGGGACTGAGGTGCACATTGTCAGAACATGTATGGGCAGGGTTGTTAAAGCAGTCAATAGGCTAATAGAGAATATGGTGTAAAAACTATACACAAGGATTGGTGTAGGTGTGTTTAACAGAAGTCTTTACGTACCTAACAGGGTAGAGAGAGTGTAGACATGAGTACTGTGTTATGTTAGTTATATTAGTTAGTACATTATTTTGGGGTTGTATGAAAGAATGTTCACTTTGACAAGTATAGGGTCCCAACATTGTGTGTGGTGTAAAAGGCATCACATTAACTAGGAGAAGCAGTAGCCTGATCAACTTCAGATTTTTTATTAGCAGGTATGTCAGCATTGGTGCTCAGAGATGAGAATTGCTTGAAAAAGTATTATATTTTTCATTTTGATATGCGTTTCTGAGGCGAAAAGCTTATCCTTGCTTTCCCAATGTGTATTTTGGTGTTCTGTATGAATTTGAACTTCAATTTGATTTGTGAAACTTTTTTGAGCAGCATCTTAATTTATTATGTCAACACAACTGTAACGAGGGTGGAGGAGGCAGGAAATAAGTGCTGGAGAAGATCTTTATTATTAAATAAACAAAACAAACTAAAACACGGGTACACATGAAAAGTCGGTTGCTAACAAGGAAAACAAAGAAGCTATGGTCTTGGCAAAATACAGGCATGAAACTAAGAGCTACATCCAAACTTAACTGGCTTTGGCAAACACTCAGTCCCTCCAAAGAGTCAAAACCCAGCACATTCCCAACAATCCAAACAAACAGTTGAAACAATAACGCGCCCCTTGTGCAGAAAGCCAGGAATTTAAATAGGTAACATAACTGGGGCTAAACATAAAACACCTGGGGAAACTCATGAGTACTTCTGGCATGCATCAACATAAGAGGGTTACATGACTGGGCAAAGTTCGTGCTGTGGCGCCCTCTGCTGGTCGATGTGTGACAACAACAAATTATGTGATGGGCTACTCCTCACAGACCACATAATGAAAATGCATTACCTGCAAATTTTTAAATCATAACCTGTATACATATATTGTTGCCAGCAAAAATACTGTTCTAGGTGCAGACTGAAGCCCAGCAAAAGTTTAATTTATTTGGTTTTAAATAATAATAATAATAATAATAATAATAATAATAATAATAAACAACAACAACAACAACAAAAAATAATAATTGTAAGCATTTCCTGATAGTATTCCCCTTTTTTTTGTCTTTACAAAATCTGATTACTTTGGTTTGACGTAATTGTAATGGATTGCAGTTAATAGTTTTTGGTATCAAGACTACGTAACATGTATTCTGTTACTTGCCAAGCCTGGGTATAACATGTTACAAAGTAACACTTTGCTATATTCAATTCAATTCAATTCAATTAAATTTTATTTGAATAACGGTTTAAGTAATGGACATTTAAACATATATAAACATATATACACATAAACACAGCATACAGATTTTAAGTGTTTGAATTTATCCCTATTAAGCAAGCTGGTGGCAACAGTGGCAAGGAAAAACTCCCTAAGATGATATGAGGAAGAAACCTTGAGAGGAAACAGACTCAGAAAGGGAACCCATCCTCAACTGCATAACAACAGATTGTGTAGTAAAAGTAAAAGGAATTTCAAAATGGTTTTAACATGAAGTCTATTTGTTGAACTAGTCCAATGTTCACCAAAGGAGACCTGAGTGCAAAACTGCATGTGGTAAGTGCAGTCCCAAGGCCATGGTAGCAACTGTACTCCCAGCAACCACAGCAAGAATGTCCATGCAGAATTGAGGTCCAAAACCATTTCCATGGTACTTCAAGTGGTACCATCCTAAGAAATCTCCAGGCGGTAGCCTCCAGTTGATGAGCGCTCCATCCAGAGGTAGGGCATCAGGATGGATTAGTCAGGTCTGGAGAGCAGAAGGGTCAGGATCACTGGCATTTCCATAAAAATCATGTGTGGCTCGACACAAGGAGAGAGAGGGAGAGTGAGGTAAAGAGAGGGAGAGATTATTAGGTATTCAAACTATCCTGTGATATCCCATAAACAGATATGTTTTCAGCCTAGAATTAAACACAGAGACTGTGTCTGCGTTCCGACCACTAATTGGAAGGCTGTTCCATAACTGTGGGGCTTTGCAAGACAAATGCTATTATTCCCCCTACTGTAGCCATTGCTTTTCGAGATACCAACAAATAGCATGTGCCTCTTGATCTAAGAAGGCATGCCAGATCATAGAAGACCAAATGTTTGCTTATTTACTGTGGCTTGAGACCGTTTAGTGCTTTATATGTCAGTAGTAGTATTTTATAATCAATATGAAATTTTACTGGGAGCCAATGCAGTGTGGATAAGATAGGGGTGATGTGGTTATATGTTCTGGGTCTAGTAAGGACTCTTGCAGTTGCATTCTGGACTAACTGGAGTTTTTTATGCACCTACTGGAACATCCAGACAGTGAGGAATTATAATAATCTAGTCTTGAGGTGAAGAAAGCATGAACTAATATTTCTGCATCATGCAGTGACATTATATTTCTTATCTTAGCAATATTTCTGAGATGAAAGAAGGCTATCCTAGTAATATTATCTACATGAGCATCGAATGAAAGGCTGGAGTCAATAATCACACCAAGGTCTTTTATTGCTGTACATGATGAATCTGGAAAGTATTCACAGGGCTTCCCTTTATCCACATTTTGTTATGTTATAGCCTTATTCCAAAATGGATTAAATTAATTATTTTCCCTAAACTTATACAAACAATACCCCATAATGACAACGTGAAAGCAGTTTGTTTGAAATCTTTGCAAATTTATTAAAAA